>RBNI01000637.1:0-28379 GCA_003990745.1 Jimgerdemannia flammicorona | reverse complement strand
AAAAAAAAAAAAAAAAAAAAAAAAAAAAAAAAAAAAAAAAAAAAAAAAAAAAAAAAAAAATTATTTTTATAATTTTTATTCTATTAGTTTTTTTTTTTTTTTTTTTTTTTTTTTTATTACTTCTGAGGTCTCTGAGATATCTGAAGATATCATCCAAGCCTAAGCTGCTACCCAAGCTCAAGCTATCACTATTCTAGTTCAAACTACTATCTATACTTAAGTTTAAGCTATCACCCAAGTCTAAGCTACTGTCTAAGTTATTACTTAAGCCTAAGCTACTATCTAAGCCTAAGCTATTACTCAAGTCTAAGCTATCATCCAAGCCACTACTCATCTAAAAACTAAAGATCAATCTTATACAAGCTATAATAATTATAAAAGATATAGAAAACTATATTATACCCTTTTTATTAATAATTCAATCTATTGATTTCTGATCTTTTATTGAAAAAGAGATCATATAATAATACTTACTAAATAGCTACCACTATAGTCAAATATAGTTGAGACCAGAACTAGAACCAGAGTTATACATATATATATATTGTAATAGTGACCTCAGAATAATGATATCAGTATAAGAGATAGCCTTTCCTTATAAGCCATTAGATCAGAGCATAAGAAGATTATATAGTATGATTCATCTGGGCTATAAGATGAGTAATGATTACTAACTGTGAGTTATTGTAACTATAAGACAGATATCTTGAGGAATATAAAAGAAAAATCAAGAAACTACAGTAGTAGCAATCTAAACAAAGCTCACAGAAATAGTTCTAAAGACTTACTATAAATAAAATGCCTGCTGCTCACCAAACCTCAAGGTCTAGGAATCACCAAGGTCCCTCAGTCCAAGATAGAATATTCTAAGACATCAGGAGAGCTATAGAGACCTATACAAGAAGGACTCCTAGTCTTAATCTGAATACTGGTAACTCTTATCATTATATCCTCTACTACTATGAAATAAAAACAAGGATCACTATTGCTACTGAATACCTCTAGATGAAGCAGGAGTATGAAATAAGAAACCTCCTCTACCAGAAATTCCCTCAGATCAGTCTCCAGAAGATTCAAGATACTATCCCTATAGATATATATATATAAAATAAGGACAGCAAAGAAGATTCATCAGATCTTCAGACATATACTATAGTCAATCTCCAACTTAGAGTACACTAGGATCTCAGACTTCAAGAAACTATCAGCCTACCATACCAATATACTGGAGACCATAGTGGCCACAGAGGCTCAGTCCACTATCACTCTCAATAGTGATGAGGTAGAGAACTTCTGGTATCCCATCCTTTAGGATAACCCAGATCAATTTATATATAGATTAATCTCAGCATTCCAAAATCCCAACATCTAGGTTAGACCTCCCCAAGACTCTATATTTATTTTTTATTTTGTAGAAGAGAATGTCATAGATTAGAGAGCCTCCACTGCCACTAAATATAGTGACATTATTGGCAATGACATCATCTCATACAATACACACAAAATGCATAATATATGCAAAATGGATGAAATGTTCATGGACCTCATCTCCTTCAAAGATATCCTGTCTCCTTGATGATAGTGACAAAAATGAAGCCTCCATGGTTGAATATTCTGCTTTAAGTTCTTAGTAATACTGAATTCTACTAGCATCTTTTTTCTATATAACTGTAATTCTTCTGACATTCTGATCTTATATAACTCAGAATTCTTCTAGTATTTTTTTTCCTATACTACTAAAATTCTACTGGCATCTTAAACTTATATAACTATTTGTACAGACACTTGAACTTGTACTTATAACTATAGTTTTCTATATTTCAGTATTTTATTTGGTTATTGGAATTTATATTTAACTTTATAACTTAGTAACTATTGAATTATATTTTGTATAAATACCTCTCTTATTTTCTTTGAAATAAAGTCAGTCAAGTTCACTTACTTTCAATTCTATGCAAGCAATCTAAGAGATAACAAGACAGTTTAAAGATAAGAAGTTTGAGGACTATAAGGCCTTAAGAAGGTACTTCAATAAGAACTTGCTTATAATAAACTTATAGTTAGTCTAAGAGATATATCTTGGAGAGAATCTTATGTATTTGAAGGACTTAGCAACCACTATGTAACAACTTAGTATTCATTGGCTGGTAATTCAAGATGAATCCCTCACTTTTAAGCTAAAAAATAAATAACTACCACAATAACTACCCTGACTACAAGAGTCACCCCTCCAAGAATTCAAGATAAGATAGAAATATATCTCCCACATTCTATGGATATACTACTGAAGAGTCAATCCTGACCTTCATTGAAGACTTTGAACAATTCACTACCATATGAGCCCTTAGCATAGATATACAATTAGCCCTTCTACCTATTAGCCTCAGAGAACTTGCTAGAGATAAGTTCAATATAGCCACTATTGCTGATGCTAGTGCAGCCAAACTTGCCAATATGAAGAACTTTCTCAGAACTACATACTATACTGAAGAGATCAAGTAAGCTCTCAAGGATTAACTCAACACTATCTGCCAGGGACTCAGTAAAGATTCCAACTCATTCTATATCCAAATCTGCCACCAGATTGTCTTGACTAGCTATGATAATGCCCTTAAGAAACAAATAGCAGATTTAATCTTCCTTAAAGGAGTTCACTCTGAAATTGCCCTAACAATCCAGTCTACCCCAGCTACTCTAATCCTTGACCAGAAAGTAGTCTTTGCATAGAGATATTGGACTGTCAGACACCCTACTGAACACTTAATAAAGAAAATAACTAGTATCAAGATAGAGTCATCAAAGTCAACCAGTATTATACTTGCTATAGTTGTAAACAGACAATCATCCCCACCTACCCCCAAGATAGCCAAAGCTGACTCAGTAGAGAAACTCATCAAGCAGTTTGCTGAGATGACTGCATACTTTAGTGATATTATTAAAGAAGTCTGAAGTATCAATAAGAGACCAGTATAGAGATTTACAGCTACTATAGAAGAATGCAATATTATATGCTTCAGATATAGAGAAGAAGGCCACTATGCAAAGAGTTATATAACTGAAACAAGATGCAAAGCCCAACCAAGCAATGCTACCAGAACTAGAGAACAAACTAATGTAGTAGTCATCAAGGAAATTGGTGATACTAATGATGAAGAATACTATAAGGAGTCTGAATTTTACTCTATTACTGAAGGTACCAGAACCCAGTCTAAGCCCTATGATAAGAAGAGTAACAGCAAGCCAGTTGGAAGACCAAAGAAGACCCCAGCTGTTACTATTTAAAGTAAGACCCAACCTGAGGAGATTGATCAAAATATAGAGTTAAATAAAACTATCTGTCAAATTATTGAAGGCACTACTCCAGTTTTAGGAAAAAGTAAAAGTAAGAAAGAACAGAAGCTGTGCAAGACTAAGATTTACCAATATGATATCTATAAGAATCTCAAGGAACAGAAGGTCAATACTACTTTTGGACAATAGCTGAAGTCCCTGTCTTCAGACAGCAGTTGAGAGTAGGACTTACAACTACTGCCAAGAATCAAAAGTACAAGATTATAGAAGCTCACAATGTACAAGAAGAATCTGAAGACTTAGACAAAGAATCTGAAGGTCAGTATAAGATATCAGCCTATACTCCATATCAGATTGAAGATTATATCTTTGATGCCATTATTGATACTGATGCTAGAGAATACCTCATAAGTAAGAAGGCAATTGACTGCCTAGGCTGAGACATTGAAGAGTCTACCAAGATGGTCTATATTACAGCAGATAGCACATAAGCTACCCTCTTAGGCAAGATTCAAGAAGTACCCATCAAGATAAGAGAAGCTATCATCTCAGTAGATATGATTATTATAAGTACCACTAACTATGACATCCTCATTGGCAACCAATAGCTTCACAAGGCCAAGGCTATCATTGATCTCAATGCTTAGAAGATACAGATCAACTATAGAGGAAGAAAGGTACAAGTCTCTATCAATGTCTACAAAGGAGTACTACTAGATATAGAGAAAGGAGATGAGGAAGATACAGAAGTCTTCATGTACTCAGTATACAAGAACAAGAGTAAGACACCTAAGCTCACAGATGAGTAGTGATATAATAAGATCATCAATAGCTATGCCTCTCAAGGAAGATATCTCTATAGTACTAGGATGTACTGCTCTGAAAATCTGAATAACTGCTGGTCCTGTATCAGTGAAGTCAGAAAAATCTACCAATAAAAGTATGAGCAAGAAGCTGCTGAAGCAAAAAGAGAAGCTGAAGAAGATGATCAGTTCCCAGAGCTTTAAGCTGATAGTAATGATAAGGAGGAACAAGAATTAGACATCACTCTCAAGATCAAGAAGTTTTATCCTAAAGCCAAAATCTCAGAATATAAGACTGAAGGAGCCATAGGAGTAGACCTTGCTAGTATTTCAAGATGCTACTCTTGAACTATAAACCACCACTCTACTTGGCACTAGAATTGGAGTCAAGTTATCAGAGAACTATACTGGAATTATCAAGACTAAGAGTAGTTTGGCCAAAAGTAAAATCTCAGTTAAAGAAGGAGTAATAGATCCTGATTACATCAGTAAGATCTTTCTCATAGTCAGGAATTACAACTCCACCACTCTATTCAAAGTTAAGAAGTATGACAGGATTGGCCAGATACTAATTCATGATATCAAGAAGCCTAAGATTACTGAAGCCATTGAACTCATCAAGACTAAGAGAGGAGAACAAGGCTTTGGATCTACTGAAAGAGGAGCCTATGCTGCTACCAAGATTACCAAGCTCAAGTATAAGAAAAACAAGAACCAGAATAAGTACACATATATCATTAGAGAAAACTTTCCTCTAGAGAAACAACTCCTCAAGATTCTGTATCAGAATGAAGGAGTACTTACCACAGACTTCAGGAATATCTACAATCAAGAACCCAAGTACTATCATAAAGTTAATACTAGTGATACTAAGACCATCTATCAGAAAGCCAGACCAATCACCTACCTATAGGGAATAGCTGTGAGCAGAACTCAAGAAAATAGAAGAAGCTGGAATCATCAAGTAAGCTATCAACCCCTGGGCTTCACTCATTGTCCTAGCCCCAAAGAAAGAAAAAAAGTCTGGAGAGTTTGCCCCAAGACTCTGCATTGATTACAGGAAGCTCAATGCAATTACCAAGAAGGATAGGCAGCCCTTATCAAATATTCAAAAAATCCTTACTACTCTTGGAAGTGAAGCCAAATACTACACCACCTTGGATCTGTTCTCAGGCTTCCATCAGATTAGTCTCACTCAAGATGCTAGTGAGAAATCAGCCTTCATCACACCTGATGCTACCTATATCTACCTGTGAATATCATTTGGAATATGTAATGCCCCAGCAAGTTTTCAGTAAATGATGAACAGAGTCTTCAGTAATGAGATTGGAAAATGGCTCTTTATCTATATTGATGATGTGATCATCTTTAGCAATACTACATAGGAACATATTAACCATATATAACTAGCCCTCAAGAAGCTCAAGGAGCATGGCCTCTACATCAAGCCCAAGAAGTGCAAGTTTGTAGCTCAGGAAATCACCTACCTAGGATACCTCATCAACTAGATAGGAATTCATATAGACTCCATAAAGATTGAGGCTATTGCAGCCTATCCAAGATCCAGAACAACTACAGAAGTCTATATCCTCCTTAGACTGACCTCCTATTATAGAAGATTCATCAAAAGATACTCCAATATTACAGTACCTATCTATGAGCTACTGAAGAAGAAGACCAAATTCAAATGGACTAAGAAATACCAAGAAACCTTCAATAAACTCAAGATAAGGTTGACCCAAGCACCCATTCTCAGAAGACCAGATTGGAACCTAGAGTTCATCCTATAGACAGATGCAAGTACTATAGGACTTGGAGCAGTCTTAGCTCAGAAGAAAAATGGACATGAATATGTCATCTCTTATATAAGCTAAGGTACCCATAGAGCAGAACAGAACTATGAGTTATGTAAGCTTGAATACTTAGCAGTAGTTTGGACAGTAGATAAGTTTCACTACTATCTAGCTGAGAAATACTTCACTATTCAAACAGACCATTCTGCTCTCACCTGGCTATTCTACACTCTGAACTCCAAAGAAATATATGCCAGATAAATCTACAGACTACAAAAGTATGACTGTACTATTAAGCACCACTCAGGAAGAACTAATACCAATGCTGATACACTCTCAAGAATACTCTGAAACACCTCCATCAAGACTATTCAATATGAACAAGGAGCTATACTATAGATTAATCAGCTACCTTGAGTAGTGAAAGATGTCCAACCATCTCAAACCCTGGACTATCACTATCATCAACTAGACTTAGAAACAATTTGAACTAGATAACACTATACTCAGAAAAGAAGGAAAGCTCATAATATCCAAATACAAGAAGTATCAAGTAATGAAGGAAGTACATGAATAAGAACACCTAGGAGAAATCAATATATATGACAAAGTAAAAAGAATCATATAGTGGCCTAAGATGGAAAAAGATCTGTATCAATTTGTCAAAGAGTGTAACAAGTGCCAAAAACAGAAAAAAGATCAATAAGACCAAATACTCAGATTATCAAGAATTGAGCCTATCTCCTTTTACCACATTACAATAGATATTATTGAACTACTATCAGTAATACTATCAGAAAACTGCTACAATAAATATCTCCAATATCTAGAGTGAATAAACCCCAGATTGAAATAGTTTAAAGTAAAGAGAAAGTAAAGAAACTAGTAAGCCTGTGGGCAGATATACTTTGAACTTACCCACTCCTATATCCTGAGGACTTTGCAGAGTCAAGAAGATTAAGTTTTCAAGATACAGAAATCTGATATACTTAATTAGTTATACATCTGCTATATTATAATATATAAGATAATTCTGAATAGTAAGATTTAGTATATAGGCCTAACAATATATATATTAGTTTTCTGCACTAAAGGTCATATTTTTCTATTAAAGGTTAGTTACTAAATTTTAGAAAAATATTGAGTTATTTGTAATATTGTCTATTATAATAGCTAAAATCTATACTTGAAATTTTTAGTTAGTAAATTTATGTAAAAATAAATAACTATTAAAATCTGTTTTATTTAAGACTTCTCTCAAAATGTCAACCAAATAGCAAGCCCCCTCTTTTTATCTTAGTTATAATCTCAAGCTTCTGAATATAACTAATAAAAGTATCTACAATATTTTCTTCAGAATATAAATCATTGAGTTTGATGAAGTCAAGGATAAGATATTTAAATTACTAATTAAGATTAATCCAATAATCAGTAATGTCTAGAAATAAAATTATATTAGAGAATATCTATATATTAATTGTAAATGAAATTCTGTCTACCAAATTCTATTTATTAAATGTAAGATTAAATTGGTAAGCTCCTTATATATATATATATGATTTAGCTTATAATAGTTATAGTAATACTCTTATTTATTTATTTTATCTGAAATATCTGGCAAAGATTATTATGCTCCTTTCTATATATCTCCAGAATATCTTTACAAATAGTATCAGTACTTAGCAAATATAAATCATACTTAAAGAGGCCAAAGATACTATATAATTAATCACTCTTAATAGTTATAAATAGTTAGTCTATATATACAATCTAGTAAATAAGTTAATTTCAAAATTCTGCTAAAGAATATAGCTAAATATTTTTGATTAAATAGGGTTATTGATATAGAAATAGTCAGATAATTAGATAAATATACTTACCACAGCTTAGATATCAATTTTATTTATTTCTATATTCTTTTTTATTTTATCAGAGTATTTGTCTTTTATATATTGATATATATTCAAAGTTGAACCACTAAGTATTTTGAACTTCTAGCTATATAGTATAAAGAAATTAGTAGAAATAATATTATATATGTCAAACAAAAGTATCAGTTGTATTATAAATATATCTTCCTTTTTTAATTTTTTATCTGCAATAATTATAAATAATATCATCTCTAGTCTTAGTATAATATTATTAGATTTCAGAATAAGAATTATATGGAAAGTATAGAACTAT
Source organism: Jimgerdemannia flammicorona (assembly GCA_003990745.1). NCBI lineage: Eukaryota > Fungi > Mucoromycota > Endogonomycetes > Endogonales > Endogonaceae > Jimgerdemannia > Jimgerdemannia flammicorona. Next base: position 20,308 of record RBNI01000637.1, on the reverse strand, counting down.
CAAAGATATTTGACTTAAAGCATTATCAATACTATAAACTGTTGAAAACTGATCTATTGATATATATATTTACATATTTGTATATGTGTTTTTATATATATATATATTGTCACATAGTGGTCGCTGAGTCCTTCAAATATGCCAGATTCTCTTCAAGGTATATCTCTTAGACTAACTTAAGTTTGTTATAAGCAAGTTCTTATTAGAGTATCTTCCCAAGGTCTTATAGTCCTCAAACTTCTTATCTTTAACTATCTTGTTATCTCTTAGATTGCTTGTAAGGAAGTGTGTATAAGTGAACTTAACTGACTTTATTTCAGAGGAAATAAGAGGGGTATTTATACAAAATATAATTCAATGATTGCTAAGATATAAAGCTAAATATAAATTCCAATAACTAAAACTACTAAGTTCCAGGGCTGGCATTATCTAGTGTTACATGAGAATACCAGTACTGGAACAATTTCACATCACCTCAGAATACCAGTGCTGGCATTATCTGGTGTAACAAAGAACTTAAAGCAGAAAGTTCAGGATCATGGGGGCTTCATCATTATCATCATCACTGAAGGAGATGAGATCCATGAATTCTTCATGCAGGTCACGTATTTTGCATACTTCGGGTATGTCATGTGTCTCACGTATGTTGAAGTTACGCAGGATGACATCATCGCCAATGACATCATCATATTCAGCAGTGGCGGGAAAATCGGAAACAAGATCTGGAGCTCTCCAGTCTATGAGGTTCTCTTCTACAAAATAGGAGACAAATGTGGGGTCTTGGGGGGATCTAACTCGGATGCTTGGGCCTTGGAATACTGAGATCAATTCTTGCAGGAATTGATCTGGGTTGTCCTGGAGGATAGGGTGCCAGAAGTCTTCTACTTCTTTGCTGTTGAGGGTGATAGTGGACTGGGCTTCTATAGCCACCCTGGCTTCTAGTGCATTGATATGGTGGGATGACAGATCTCTGAAATCTGAGACTCTAACATACTCCAAGTTGGGGATCAACCATGGTGCATGTCTGAAGATCTGATGGATCTTCTTAGCTGTCCTCATTTCATGTATATCCATGAGAGTGGCATCTTGTAGCTCTTGGGTGCTGGTCTGTGGAAACTCCCAGCAGAGGAGGTTTCCTATTTTGTACTCCTGCCACATTTGGAGACATTCAGTAGCAATGGTGATCCTTGTTTCCATTTCACGGTGGTAGAGAATGAAGTGATAAGGGTCTGCAGTGCCTAGATAGATACTAGGAGTCCTTCTTGAGTGGGTCCCCATGGCTCTTCTGATGTTTTGGAACATCCTTTCCTCAACCGAGGTGCCTTGGTGGTTTCTTGACCTTGAGGTTTGGCAGGCGGTAGGCATTTCATTTATAGTAAGTCTTTGAGCTATTTTGGGATTGGTGGTTCTTGTTGGTTGCTGCTACTGCAGTTCCTTGATCCTTCTTTTATATTCTTCAGGATGCTTGTACTGTGGTCACAATGACTCACAGTTGGTCATTATTGCTCATCTCATATGCTGTATAATCTTCTTGTACTCCAATCTGGTGGCTTGCAAGGAAAGGCTGTCTCCTGTGCTGATATCATCATTCTGGGGTCACCATTACAATATGTTTGTATATTTGTATATTATATATATATACACATCTAATATATGAGTTATGTAGAGAATTCAGATTGAAGAATTCAAATTAAAGGATTTAGATTAGATGATTTGAATTGAATAATTTAGATTAAATAATTCAGATTGAGTAATTCAGATTGAGTTATTTGGATTAAATAATTCAGATTGAATAATTTAGATTGAATAATTCAGATTGAGTGATTTAGATTAAGTAATTTAGATTAAGTGATTTAGATTAAATAGTTTAGATTGAGTGATTCAGATTGAGTAATTTAGATTGAGTAGTACTCTGAAAGAGTCAATTCAAATCAAATCCAGATTTAATTTGCTATGTGACAATTTGACTTAAATCTCAAATTTGAAATAATCTAAATTAACTCAGATTAATCCAAATTACTCCATCTGAATTACTCTATCTGAATCACTATATCTGAATTACTCTATCTAAATTACTATATCTGAATCACTCTATCTAAATTACTCTATCTGAATTACTTCATCTGAATTACTCAATCTGAATCACTCAATTTAAACTACTCAATCCAAATCACTCAATCTGAATTACTCAATCTGAATTCATCAATCTGAATCCTCTAATTCAAATTCTCTATATGACTCATATACTGAATATATTGTGATAAACCAAAACGTACCACCTGAATTAACCAGATAACACGAACAATTAGCCAAGATGACATAAATACACAGTATAGTAACTAGCAACCATTGCTGTGGAAAACTGTATAAATAGCCAGACATACCAGAAAGGGTCTGTTTACCTGTACAGACTCTGTACACCATACAGACTCTATATACTGTACAGGTCCTGTACACTATATAGACTCTGTACACCTGCTATAAGTAGCAGATCTATAGTTAGCCACATAGTAATCAGATAGCAACCAACTTGTATAAATTACCCAGAGATAAGAGTGAATAAACCTCAGTCCAAAATTGAATCCAAAAGCAAAAGTCAAGTCTGTTTACCACACTTCAAGAGGAACTCTACAGCCACTGTTAGGAGATTGTGAGCATTGGTCCCCTTTTCCACTCTGGTCTACTTTCTGATATAAAGCTTGAAGATTTTGCTGCCAAGTTCGAGTAAAGAACTTCACTACCTTTTGAAGAGAAATCTGCCACTTAAGGAATAAGTCGCTACATTTTTGGTTTGCTTGCTAGATAAGCCTGAAGATTTGCTGCCCAAGTTCAAGGAAGAACTTTGCTGCTATTTCCAAGAAGACTACTATTTTCAAGTTATTTGCCGCATTCCCAGAGAACCTGCCTTTTTTACCACAAGCCAGTCTTTCTGACGCAACTTCACAGTAGAGCCAGTCTATGATGTAACCCCATGCAAACAAAGTCAGTCTTTGACATAACTTGCCAAGAATCCAAGTAGTATTCCCAGTTGAAGCCAATTCAGAAAGAATCTGTAACATTCGAGTTATCCGAATTATCCGCACCATCCGAAGTTATTCATTATTCCCAGCGAGCCCAAGAAGAATCTGCTGCCAGCATTATTCCCAGTTATTCGAATTATCTGTGCCATCTGAGTTATTATTCCCAGAAGAAGAATCCATGTTATACAATTCCCAGTAAGCCAAATTGAGTTATCTGCCAAATTATCAGAACATCTGCATAAGGAATCTGTCGTGCTATATAAGATTGTCATGCAGAAATTGCATAAGGAGAACCACTAAATTGCCAGACCATCATGCACAAAGAGATTGTCATGCTACACAAAGAAATTACCCACTACTCAAGAAGGAAACTGCTCGTGCTACACACAAATTCTACCATTCCCAGTTGACCTAAGAAGGAAACCCATTCACACATACAAATTGCTGCTATACCCAGAGAACCATCCCAATTAGGAAATCGACATATAAACTGCTCGCAGATATCCAGCTTTGCCTATTATACTACTAAATACCAAGGACCTCAGAAATCTTAGAATATTTTGTTGCTTTTTGATAAAGTAACTGGGGGCTCAAGCCAAACTACATCAACCCCCAACCTTGTAATTTGCCTCCATTGAGCCAGCACATTATATCTGGAGACTCAACTGAGAAGATTTCAAATCGACATGACTTTTCAGCTCACAAGAACCCACAGTCAAACTGGATATATTTGACCCAACACCAACCTCTGCTACTACAGGAGAACCAGTTATCACCAGTATTTGGACAGGAAGAGAAGTAATTACTTTAAGACTTACCAATTACCCAGCATCAGAAGGATCCCAACCAGAACCAGGAGGCAGTACAGCTCGAAATCCCCAACCAGATCAACCAGACAATACAGACAGCCCTGCTAGAGATTTTGGAGAACTTGTACAAGAACTAGAAGATCTTATCACACAAATCCAATATTTTACAGCCAGACATCCCACACCAGTCCTGCCAATCTCACCAATAGAACCCTTACCACAACTTCTTGCAGAGTCAGAAGTAGCTCCTACAAGAATACCCAGGCCTATTCTACTCCATCCAAGGACCAGAACACCATCCTCAAGATACCCAAGCACCTCTATCTCTAGTGACAGTTCAGAAAGTGAATCAGAATCAGAATCTGGACCTGAACCAGAATCAGAAGAAAGTGACGACAAAATGGCCACCTCATTGCCAACCTTTGCAGGATATTCAGAGGAAGACTTTAGAGAATTCCTTGATGGAATTGAAGGAATTGCAGTCTTGAGAAATCTCTCAGATAAAAGAAAAATTGCCATCTATAAAGCTCAGCTCAGAGAACCAGCCAGAGGAATTTTCCATTAAATAGCAAATAACTGAGATTCAGAACTAGCAAGACAGATATAAGCAGCAATGTCTGATGAGCTAGAATATGAGGCCATGGTCCACTGGCTCATTGAAAAGTATACAGAAAACGAAACCTTTCACAAGGCTCAGGAATCCATCATGGGGATGAAGATGAATCTTGGAGAATCACCCAGAGCCTTCTTTATAAGAATCCAGAAGAGAATGCATTCTGCCAGGTTCAATGCCACCAACCAGGACATCATAGGTCCAATGACCTTCATGAATGGAATTCCCCCGAATATTGCCCAGTATGTCCGCACCCTAGGCATCAGAAGATCTGAAGAGCAAGTAGATACAGCTCAAGAATTCTTTGATGTCAGACAAGGAACTACCTGGAGTGATCATAACAAGAAAGAAGATAAAGAAGACATCCTGGTCAAAGCCCTACAAGGACTCCAGAAAGATCTGAAGAAAGAAGGCCAGCCAAGGAAGGAAAGAAGGACAGAAGTGAAATTCAAGACCTCAGCTCCAAGTTAGACCGGCTGGTTGGACAGATTGAAAAACACACCACACACGAAAATCAGAGCTACCAGGACAACAGAGGATACCCATCACAGAGAAGCCAAGGTTATCCACCAAGAGATAATAGGAATTACCAGCAAGAAGAAAGAAGGTACCCTGTCCAAGACAGATGCTTCTACTGTGGACAATTTGGACACTATGCCACTGAATATGACAATAAAAGAAGTGACCAAAGGGACTCAGAACCACCAAACTGAAGGAATGACACTCAGTACAAGAAGACTGAAGCCCATCCTGTTGAAGATTTCAATGAAGCAAGCAACAATAAAGACTACAGTGACCTAGACTTGTACTCTATCAAGGTTACCACCCGAAAGACAGTCTACCCAGCAGAAAAAAGGAAGAGACCTGTAGGAAGGCCATCCAGGAATATTAGCAGAAGAATCATCCAAGAAGAAGATGAAGAACATGAGGAGGAATAAGTAGAAACACCTCCCCGAACTCCCTCACCTTTTGTCCCTGAGACAAATGAGTTGCCACCAGAAGATGAAGAAATGGAACAAGAAGAATGAGAACCTGCTGCTCCAAAGCCTAAGAAAAAGTACACCCCAAAGACCATGCCCAGAGACATCTATAATGAAGCCTGGCAGAAGATTCAAGAGGCCAAGATGGAAGTTTCCCTCCTGCAGTTCTTGCAATTGATACCAGCTGGAGTCTGAAACAAATTGCTGAGAACCACCAGGTCTAGCACTGGCTGAGTCTCAATCCCACAGCAAGAACCAGCTTCCGTCTCTGTCCAAGCAGCTGAAAGATATGTCAGCACCTACTTACATAGAGATATTGGAGGACAAAAAGTGAAAATCCTCATAAACACAGGAGCAGCTGTCTGTGTTATTGCCAAATGATTCTTGGATACCCTCCAATGGCCCATTGATGGACCATCCAACCTCAGTATTATAGTAGCAGATAGAGCCTGAACTTAACCCCTTGGAGAAGTATGAAATATCACTATCTCTCTTGGACACATTCAGTTCTTCATCTCCAAAGCTATTGTCACTGAAGCTGTCACCTATGATATGATTCTTGGCACCAACTGGATGAAGGAAATAAATGTAGTTGTTGATATTGGCCAACAAGTACTCAAGTTTGATTACCAAGGCAAGAAGTATAGGGTTAAGGTGACCAGCTATGAGCAATCAAAGAAGAAGAAGAAGGTCACTATTCAGGAAGAGTATGTCAGTAGTGAAGAATCCACCACAGAAGAAGAGGAAGAATCCGAAGATGGAAATGATCCCAGACTCAATCCCCGAATTAACCTGGTGGATGACAGACTAGAAGACAATGTGTGGGCCAAGAATACCATCCCTATCAACATTGGAGCCATTGCAGGAGAAATCAAAGGATTCCCTACATGCCTCAAGAGATACAAGTGTCCTGAGCATTTCTCCAAGATCATGGGAATAAGGAAATCACCTGGCACAGCCTGTCCAGAGTGCAGAAGGAAGAAGAAATGCAGACATATTCCAGAAATACCTGCAACTGAAGCTGCAGAAGTACAAGTAATTTGGGGTCAAGAATCATCTGAGGAAGAAGAAAATTCTGACCAAGAAGTTCCTAAACAAGAAGTACCTGAAGAAGAAGAGATTCTGGAACTCATTCTCTGGGATGACTCTCACTGGACACCACCTGAAGACAATGACCCTTGGAACATAGAAGAAGGACCCAGTACAATCACCATTATTCCCAAGAAAGAAACTCACCAAGAAAAGGCCTTTCAGCTAGGAAGATATCAACACCAAATGGTCTTCCACTTTCCCCAAGACTACTGCTATCAGTGTCATCTGTTGGACCAATAAGAAAGACAGAGACCCCAGAGACCAGAACCCCCAACTACTCTTGTAAAGTCCACCACCTTTCAAGAAGTCACTACAAGGTTACAAAGTCAATTTAGGAGACAAGGCTTCTTCACCTAAACAGAAATATACCCCTTATCTACCCTTCCCCCAATCTATGATCAAGATGGGTACCGATTCCCAAGACAATAAGAGATAAATAGCTGGGAACATCATTTTTGGGCAATGGGATATTGCAACCATGGGAGACACCCTGACTGTCAAGACTGCAGACATCAGAAAATTCACCTCAGTTATGATGTTGCAGTGCACACTTTGAAGAAAGGAGATAACTGAAGCCAGATCTGAAAAAGCCAGATTCAAAAAAGCCAGACCAAGAAGCCTGGAAAAAGAATCCTCAAGATCTATGATTTGGGAGAAGACATCCTAGCTCTCATTAGACATGCAACCTACCAAGGATGGGCAGAAGATGCCACCAACTTCATGGAAGCCCTTGACCTTACAGGAAGGAGGAGAATCAACTACCTCTGAGACCCCTCTACAGGAGCCAGATGGCCACACCTCAACCTTAGAGCTTGGAGGCTTTCTGCTAGTGGAGCTTCAGCCTTAGGAAAGCCCAAACTCAGCAAGGATATAGCCCAGTATGCCCTGCTGCACCCCAAGGCCAAACCCCTAACCAAAGTCCACCCAGAGGATGTAGGATATAATCTTCACAGCCTGGAGGACGAATCTATCAAGCCTGGAAAAACCTTCATGGTCAGAACTGGATTAGCCATGCAGCCACCCCAAGGAGCTTATATTCAACTAATCTCAAGGTCCGGACTTGCCAGACAAGAAATAACTGTGGAAGAAGGAACCATTAACTCAGGATATATAGGCAAAATCAAGGTTATCTTATACAACAGCAGTGCAGAATGGCACCGAATCATTAGAGGATAGAAGATTGCCCAAGCAGTCTTCATGAAGGTCAAGACCCCACAATTACAGGAAGTCTCTGAACTAACTGAAGGAATAAGATAAGCCAAGAGATTTGGAAGTTCAGATAGGAAAGAGGTACATCTCCTTCAAGTCAACTACCTCAAGAGGAATTTTCCCCAGCAAGTGTACCAGCAACCAGTCAGACTGTACAAAAATCTCATCCTGGAGTCCGGAGAACAAACTACCTTCGAAATCTTTGCACCACCCGACCCCAGAAACCTTTTCTTTGAACCTGAGGAAGATATCCCACACCTAGATGTAGAGGGGCACACATTCCCTGACAAGATGAATCCAGTACACTCCCGAGGAACCAACCAAAGTTGAGAGACCATCATCTTGCCAAAAGGAACCATCATAGGACATCTGGTGACTTTTCTCAACTGAACTTATAGGGAAGTTTATGAACTAAACCTATTGGGAAATGACAAAAGGTCCCAGAAGAAAAGAAAGGCCCCTCTGTGACTCAGGAGACAGTGAAGCCTTCTACCAATATTGGAGAAGAACTGATACCTCAACAACAACAACAACTAGTAGAACTTCTCAACAAATATCAAGATATCTTCACTACTGATTATGGCAACCTGCCATACAATCCATCATATCACCACAGCATAAATACAGGAAATACAACACCCATCCGGCAGAAACCCTATAGAATATCCCATTACTTGAAAACATTTGAAAAGGAGCACATTCAAGAACTCTTAGACAATGGAGTCATCTGACCCTCTACTAGCCCCTGGGCCAGCCCTATACTTATTGTACCAAAGAAAGGAGGATGGAGACTCTGTGTGGATTATAGGAAACTCAATTCAGTTACCAAAAAGGATACCTATCCTTTGCCCAGAATCGATGATCTCTTGGATTAGTTATAAGATACCAGATACTTCAGCAGTATGGACCTCTTCGTGGGATTCCATGAGATCCCCATAGACCCCAAGGACATTTAAAAGACAGCCTTCCTTGCTCTAGGAAAACTGTTTGAGTACCTCCAAATGTCCTTTGGACTTTGCAATATACCCCCCACCTTCCAGAGAATGATGAATTCAGTCTATATCCCTTTGATCCACCACTGCCTGATTGTATACATAGATGATTCCAACATTTATTCAGCAAATTTCTAAGAACACCTACACCACCTAGAGGAATTCTTCAAGCTCACCTGCAAAAACCACTTGAGACTAAATGCAAAGAAATACTACTTTGGGAAACAGAAACTCGAATTCCTTGGATTCATAGTCTCGAAAGAAGGAACCCATGCAGACCCCAAGAAAACCAAGAAGATCAACAATTGGCCAGTACCCAAAACCCCAAAGGAGACACTATCATTTCTGATACTAGTATCCTACTACAGAAGGTTTATCAAGAACTTCGCCCAAATCACTGCCCCAATCTAGATCCTTCTCAAGAAAGGAGTACCATTCAAATGGACAGAATCACAAGAAAAAGCCTTCAAAGAACTCAAAAATTGCATAACTACAGCACCAATCCTTGTGTGCCCCAATCTACAGAAGCTATTCATCTTGTATACAGATGCCTCTAAAGATGGTCTTGGAGCAGTTCTAGCTCAAGAAGGACCCAATCAACAGCACCATATGATAGCTTATGCAAGCAGAGCTACCAATCAGCAGCAGATGAACTATGGTAGCACCAAACTGGAATACCTTGCAGTCATATGGGCAGTCACCCTGTTCAAGCATTACCTTATCAGAAAAAAGTTCACCCTGATCACAGACCATGCAGCTCTCAAATGGTTATTCAACTACAAGAAACCCATCGGAATCCTAGCCTACTGGATTCTTATCCTTCAGGATTACAAAATCACTATCATCCACAAAGTAGGAAAAGCTCACAACAATGTTGATGTACTTTCCCACCAGCCCCAATGAACCAGAAGAAGGGTGTTCTGAGGAATTATACCCTTAAGGAAGCTCCTCAGACCATCAAGGCACAAGAAGATCTCATCCATAAAAAACGTTAGAAAGCCCATCAAGGACAGACAAGTACAGAAGACAAGATTTGAAAACTGTATCAACACTAGCCCCACCTCAGAACTCAAGTCCGAGATATTATCCAGAAATGTGACACTTGCCAGAAGTACCAAGGAAAGAAGAACTATCAAGCCCCTTTGCAACCAATTCCCCCACCCACTCACATCTTTCAGAGATGGGGAGTAGATGTAATTGGACCTCAACCAGTTATACCAAGAAGAAACAAATACATCCTTATATTTGTGGAACATCTGACCAAGTGGCCTGAGGCTTTCCCAATGGAAATTGCAGATGCCTTAACCATTGTAGGCCTCCTCCATGGACTTACACTCAGATATGGACCCCCCAGAAGAACTCATCTCTGACCGAGGCACAGAATTCATCAATAACATAATCACAAGTTATGCCTGAATTTACAAGATCCACCTCAAGCAGACCACATCATACCACTCTCAAACCAATGGCATGATAGAAAGAATGAACCAGACCCTTAAGAAAGGACTTGCCTGAGTCAATCCTACTAATTGGGACCTCTGCTTACCTGAGATCCTATGGGAAATTTGGAACACCCCTGCCACCTCTACCAAACAAAAGCCATTCGAAATAATGTTTGCCAAGAGAACCAGAACTACTGATTATGAGAATCTTAGAGATCTCCTCAAGAAGGCAGAACAGTTATGTAATCAAGCCTGAGGACAGATTATCAAAGCCCAAGAAAGACAAAAGAACTACTATAACCAAAAACAGAAGGATCAGGAGATCAAGATTGGAGATCAAGTACTAGTTTGGAGAAGTATGATTGAAATGAATTTTGCCACCAAACTGGAACCCAAATGGGAAGAACTTTATCTTGTACACAATATCAGAGGAACCAGCATCTATTTAAGAAGTATGGATAGATGAACCCTAAGAACACCAGTATACATCAATTGTCTCAAACTATATCTCCCCTCTACACCATGAGCCAAAGGATTGATCAGTATCTCCAGACATTGGTCCTCAGCTCCTTCTAAGCCCTACCAGTCCCTCTACCCCAATTCAGCCAAGCTAATGAAAGCCCTCTTCAGAGGATCCAAGCTCATCAAGAAAATCTCACCCTGGCCAGATGCCTACTACAAGTCCACCAACTGCAGGCCTATTATATAATCGGTGAACAATTGCAGAACCTCCCAGCCCCAGAGCAGACCTATATCAGAAATACCACAGGTCTGACCAGAAGAGATACTACTGCCACAGACAGACTATATACCATCTATAAACAAAATCTCACAGCCCTGACATAGGCACAATTCTCCCTGAATGACATTCAAGAAATGAACCCTATTACCTATTTGAGCATCATCAACTCTGTCAAAATCCTATTCCCTGAAGAAGAAGAAGAGCCCATAGAATGGAGTGACCCTAGTATAGACAATGAAGATGATGGAACAGGTATAGATGCAGAAGTAGCCTATACTTATTGGGATGATGACTGAAGAATAGTCTGAGACAGACTACTCTTCAGTGGGGGCTGATGTGACAAACCAAAATGTACCACCCAAATTAACCAGATGATGCAAACAATTAGCCAAGATGATGTGAATACACAGCATAGTAATCAGCAACCATTGCTGTGGAAAACTGTATAAATAGCCAGACATACCAGAAAGAGTCTGTTTACCTGTATAGACTCTGTACACCGTACAGACTCTGTATACTATACAGGTCCTATATACCATACAGACTCTATACATCTGCCATAAGTAGCAGATCTATAGTTAGCCACATAGTAACCAGATAGCAACCAACTTGTATAAATTACCCAGAGACAAGAGTGAATAAACCTCAGTCTGAAATTGAATCCAAAAGCAAAAGTCAAGTCTGCCTATCACACTTTGGAAGGAACTCTACAGCCACTGTTAGGAGATTGTGAGCATTGGTCTCCTTTTCCACTCTAGTCCACTTTCTGATATAAAGCTTGAAGATTTTGCTGCTAAGTTCAAGTAAAGAACTTCGCTACCTTTTGAAGAGAAATCCACTGCTTAAGGAATAAGCCACTATATTTTTGGTTTGCTTGCCAGATAAATCTGAAGATTTGCCACCCAAGTTCAAGGAAGAACTTTGCTGCCATTTCCAAGAAGATCACCATTTTCAAGTTATTTGCCGCATTCCCAGAGAACCTGCCTTTTTTGCCACAAGCCAGTCTTTCTGATGCAACTTCGCAGTAGAGCCAGTCTACAATGTAACCCTGCACAAATAAAGCCAGTCTTTGATGTAACTTGCCAAGAATCCAAGTAGTATTCCCAGTTGAAGCCAATTCAGAAAGAATCTGCAACATTCGAGTTATCTGAATTATCTGTACCATCCAAAGTTATTCGTTATTCCCAGCAAGCCCAAGAAGAATCCGCTGCCAGCATTATTCCCAGTTATTTGAATTATCCATACCATCTAAGTTATTATTCCCAGAAGAAGAATCCACACCATACAATTCCCAGAGAGTCAAATCGAGTTATCTGCCAAATTATCAGAACATCCACATAAGGAACTCATTGTGCTACACAAGATTGTCACACAGAAATCACATAAGGAGAATCACTAAATTGCCAGATCATCATATATAAAGAGATTATTATGCTACATATATAAAGAAATTACCCACTACTCAAGAAGGAAACTGCTTGTGCTATACACAAATTCTGTCATTCTCAGTTGACCCAAGAAGGAAACCCGTTCATACATATAAATCACTGCTATACCCAAAGAACCATCCCAATTAGGAAATTGACATACAAACTGCTTGCAGATATCCAGCTTTGCCTATTATACCACTAAACACCAAGGACCTCAGGAATCTTAGAACATTTTATTGCTTTTTGACAAAGTAACTAGGGGCTCAAGCGAAACTACATTAACCCCCAATCTTGTAATTTGCCTCCATTGAGCTGGCATGTTACAATATCTATACAAACACATATATATATAAATATATATGCATATAAATATACATATTGTAATAGACTAAAATATACCACCCAAATTATATCTTAGTCAGATGATATGAATAATTAGCATACTTAACCAGATGACATAGGCTCCCAGCATGACATCCAGTATATCATAGTTACTCATACCACTATACTTATAATTAGCCAGACATATCAGATAGGGTCTGTTTATCTGTACAGACTCTGTACACCTGCCATAAGTAGCAAACCTATAGTTAGCTACATAGCAACCAGATAGCAACCAACTTATATAAATTACCCCAGAGATAAGAGTGAATAAACCTCAGTCCAAAAGTTGAATACAAACCAAAGCAAAAGTCAATTATCTGGTACACTTAGGAGAAATACCTACCAAAAGCCACTTGATTCAGGAAGGATTACAATACTTAGGAGATACACCTGCCAATGAGCCACTACCAAGAAGTTGTGAGCTTAGTTCTCTTCTCTTCTACTCCGATCCACTTTCTGATATAAAGAATAAGTCTGTTTTTGATTCACTTGCCAGATAAGCCTGAAGATTTGCTGTCCAAGTTCAAGGAAGAACTTCACCACTGTTTCCCAGTTAAAGCTGCTGATTCAGGAAGAATCTGTGCTATTGTATTCCCAGAAGAGCCGCTGATTCAGACAAATCTACACTACCCAAGTTATTTCTCAGAGAACTGCCAACTTGGGAAGAGTCTATGTTATCTGCCATTTCCAAGTTATCTGCATTTCCAGAAAACTTGTGCCATTCAAGTAGTATTCCTAGTTGAAGCCGAATCTGCAATATTTAAGTTATTTGTTTTTCCTAGTAAGCCTGAGTTATTGAGTTATCTGCCACTGGTATTATTCTGATACAGAGAAATCCACACTATCTTCCATTCCCAGTGAGCCAAATCAAGTTATCTATCAGAAATTATATACTTTTGGAGATCATCGTGCTATACAGAGATCATTATACTATATGAGAGATTGCTATATAGAAATCGCATACTTTTGGAGACTGCTGTTATCTAGGAAGGAAACTGCTCATACTATATATAAATTCTGCTAATTCTCAGTTGACCTAAGAAGGAAATCCATTCATATACAAATCGCCACTACACCCAGAGAACTGTCCCAATAAGGAAATTGCTTGCAGATATCCAGCTTTTAACGATTATACCACTAAACACCAAGGACCTCAGGAATCTTAAAACATTTTGTTGCTTTTTGACAAAGTAACTAGGGGCTCAAGCCAAACTACATCAACCCCCAACCTTATAATTTGCCTCCATTGAGCTGGCACATTACATTTGGAGGCTCAACTAGGAAGATTTCAAATTGACATGACTTTTCAGCTCACAAGAACCCACAGTCAAACTGGATATATTTGACACAATACCAACCTCTACCACTACAGGAGAACCAGTCATTATCAGCATTTGGACAGGAAGAGAAGTAATCACATCAAGACTTGCTAACTATCCAGCATCAGAAGGATTCCAATCAGAACCAGAAGGCAGTGCAGCCCGAAATCCCCAACCAGATCAACCAGACAATATAGGCAATCCTGCTAGAGATTTTGAAGAACTTGTACAAGAACTAGAAGATTTTATTACACAAACCCAAGACCTTACAGCCAGACACCCCATACCAGTCCCACCAATTTCACTAATAAAACCTTTACCACAACCCCTTGCAGAGTTGGAAGTAGCTCCTATAAGAATACCTAAACTTATTTCACTTCATCCAAGGTCCAGAACACCATCCTCAAGATACCCAAGCACCCCCACCTCTAGTAACAATTCAGAAAGTGAATCAGAATCAGAATCCGAACTCAAACCAGAATCAGAAAAAAGTGACAATAAAATGGCCACCTCATTGCCAACCTTTGCAGGATACCAGGAGGAAGACTCTAGAGAATTCCTTGATGGAATTGAAGAAATCGCAGCCTTGAGGAATCTCTCAGATGAAAGAAAAATTGTCATCTACAAGACTCAGCTCAGGGAACCAGTCCAAGGAATTTTCTATCAAACAGTAAACAACCCAGATTCAGAACTGGTGAGACAGATATAAGCAGTAATGTCTTATAAGCTAGAATATGAGGCTATGGTCCACTGGCTCATTGAAAAGTATACAGGAAATGAAACCCACCACAAGGCTCAGAAATCCATCATGGGGATGAAGATGAATCTTGGAGAATCACCCAGAGCCTTCTTCACAAGAATCCAGAAGAGAATGCATGCTATCAGGTTCAATGCCACCAACCAGAACATCATTGGTCCAATGACCTTTATGAATGGAATTCCCCCAAAAATTGCCCAGAATGTTTGCACCCTAGGTATCAGAAGGTCTGAAGAGCAAGTAGATATAGCCTAAGGATTCTTTGATATCAGACAAGGAACTACCTAGAGCAATCATGACAGGAAAGAAGAGAAAGAAGACATTCTGGTCAAAGCCCTACAAGGACTCCTTCAAGGACAAGAAAGATCCAAAAAAAGAAGGCCAGCTAAGGAAGGAAAGAAGAACAGAAGTGAAATCCAAGACCTCAGCTCCAAGTTGGACCAATTGATTGGACAGATTGAAAAACTCACAATATGTGAAAATCAGAGCTATCAAGATAATAGAGGATACCCATCACAGAGGAGCTAAGGTTATCCACCCAGAGATAACAGGAGTTATCAGCAAGAAGAGAGAAGATACCCTATCTGAGATAGAGCCCAAGTCCAATACTTCTACTGCAGACAATTTGGATACTATGCCACTGAATGTGACAACAAAAGAAGTGACTGAAGGGACTCAGAACCACCAAACTGAAGGAATGATACTCAGTACAAGAAGACTGAAGCCCATCCTGTGGAAGATTTCAAGGAAACAAGCAATAGTGAAGACTATAGTGACCTAGACTTATACTCTACCAAGGTTACCACTCAGAAAACAGTCTACCCAGCAGAGAAGAGGAAGAGACCTGTAGGAAGGCCATCCAGGAACATCAGCAGAAGAATTATCTAAGAAGAGGACAAAGAACATGAAGAGGAGCAGGTAGAAACACCTTCCTGAACCCTCTCACTTTTTGTTCCTGAGACAAATGAATTGATGAAGAAATGGAACAAGAAGAATGGGAACCTATTGCTCTAAAGCCCAAGAAAAAGTACACCCCAAAGACCATACCTAGAGACATCTACAATGAAGCCTGGCAGAAGATCCAAGAGGCCAAGATGGAAGTTCCTCTCTTGCAGTTCCTGCAACTGACACCAGCTGGAGTCCAAAACAAATTGCTGAGAACCATCAGGTCTAGCACTGACTGAGTCCCAATCCCACAGCAAGAATCAGTTCCCATCCCTGTTCAGGCAGCTGAAAGATATGTCAGCACCTACCTACATGGAGATATTAGAGGACAAAAAGCGAAGATCCTCATAGATACAGGAGCAGCTGTCTGTGTCATTTCTAAATGATTCCTAGACACCCCCCAATGGCCCATTAATAGACCATCTAACCTCAGCATCATAGTAGCAGATGGAGCCTGAACTCAACCTCTTAGAGAAGTATAAAATATCACTATCTCTCTTGGACACATTCAGTTCTCCATCCCCAAAGCTGTTGTCACTAAAGCTATTATCTATGATATGATTCTTAGTACCAACTGGATGAAGGAAATGAATACAGTTGTTGATATTGACCAATAAGTACTTAAGTTTGACTACTGAGACAAGAAGTATAGAGTTAAGGTGACCAGCTATGAGCAATTGAAGAAGAAGAAGAAGGTCACTATTCAGAAAGAATATACCAGCAGTGAGAAGTCTACTACAGAAGAAGAAGAAGAATCTGAAGACAGAAATGATCCCAGACTCAATCCCCAAATTAATCTGGTGGATGACAGACTAGAAGATAATGTGTGGGCTAAGAACACCATCCCTATCACTATTGGAGCTATTGCAGGAGAAGCCAAAGGATGCCCTACCTGCCTTAAGAGACACAGGTGTCCTGAGCATTCCTCCAAGATCATGGGAACAAGGAAATCACCTAGCACAGTCTGCCCAGAATGCAGAAGGAAGAAGAAGAAATACAGATATGTTCCAGAAACACCTGCAACTGAAGCTGCAGAAGTGCAAGCAATTTGGGATCAAGAATCATCTAAGGAAGAAGAAACTTCTGACCAAGAAGTTCCTGAACAAGAAGTACCTGAGGAGAAAGAAACCCCTGAACTCATTTCCTGGGATGACCCTCAATAGACACCACCCAAGGACAATGACCCCTGGAATATAGAAGAACAATAACTATTATCCTCAAGAAAGAAACTCACCAAGAGAAGGCTTTTCGGCTAGAAAGATGTCCACACCAAATAGTCCTCCACTCTCTCCAAGACTACTGCTATCAGTGTCATCTGTTGGACTAATAAGAAAGACAGAGACCCCAGAGATCAGAACCCCCAACTATACTTGTACAGTCAACTACCTTTCAAGAAGTTACTACAAGGTTACAAAGTCGATTTAGAGGACAAGACTTCTTCACCTGAACAGAAATATACCCCTTGTCTACTCTTCCCCCAACTTATGATTAAGATGGGTACTGATTCCCAAGACAACAAGAGATCAATAATTGGGAATATCATTTCCAAGCAATGGGATATTGCAACCATGGAAGACATCCAGACTGCTGAGATTGTAAGCATCAGAAGATCCATCTTAGCCATGATATTGTAGTCTACACCTTGAAGAAAGAAGATAACCAAGGCCAGATCCAAAAAAGCCAGATCCAAAAAAGCCAGACCAAAAAGCCAGGAAGAAGGACTCTTAAGATCTATGATTTAGGTGAGGACATCCTAGCTCTCATCAGACATCCAACCTGCCAAGGATGGGCAGAAGATACCACCAACTTTATGGAAGCCCTTGACCCTACAAGAAGAAGGGGAATCAACTATCTCCAAGACCTCTCTACTGGAGCCAGGTGGCCACACCTCAACCTTAGAGCTTGGAGGCTCTTCGCTAGTGGAGCTTCAGCCTTAGAAAAGCCTGAACTCAGCAAGGATATTGCCCAATATACCCTGCTGCACCCCAAGGCCAAACCCCCAACCAAAGCCCACCCAGAGGATGTAGGATTTGATCTTCACAGCCTGGAGGATGAATCTATCAAGTCTGGAAAAACCTTCATGATCAGAACCAGATTAGCTATGCAGCTACCCCAAGGAGCTTATATCCAACTGACCTCAAGGTCCAGACTTGCTAGATAAAGAATAACTGTAGAAGGAGGAACTATCAACCTAGGATATATAGGCAAAATCAAGGTTATCTTATATAATAGCAGTGCAGAATGGCACTGAATCATTAGAGGACAGAAGATTGCCCAAGCAGTCTTCATGAAAATCAAGACTCCACAATTACAAGAAGTTTCTGAACTAATTGAAGGAACAAGACAAGCCAAGAAATTTGGAAGTTCAGACAGAAAGAAAGTACATCTCCTTCAAGTCAACCACCTCAAGAGGAATGTTCCCCAGCAAGTGTACTGGCAACTAGTCAGACTGCACAAAAATCTTATCCTGGAGCCCAGAGAACAAATTACCTTCGAAATCTTTGCACCACCTGACCTCAGAAACCTTTTCTTTGAACCCAAGGAGGATATTCCCCACCTAGACATAGAGGAACATACATTCTCTGACAAGATGAATCCAGTACACTCCTGAGCAACCAACCAAAGTTGAGAGACCATCATCCTGCTGAAAGGAACCATCATAGAACATCTGGTACCTTTTCTCAACCAAACTCATAGAGAAGTTTATGAATTAAACCTATTGGGAAACAGCAAAAGGTCTCAGAAGAAAGGAAAGGCCCCTCTGTGACCCAGGAGACAGTGAAGCCTTTCACCAACATTGGAGAAGAATTGACACCTCAACAACAGCAACAACTAGTAGAACTTCTCAACAAATACCAAGATATCTTCACTACCAATTATGGCAACCTGCCATACAATCCATCATATCACCACAGCATAAATATAAGAAATACAATACTCATCTAGCAGAAACCCTATAGAATATTCCATCACTTAAAAACATTTGAAAAGGAGCATATTCAAGAACTCTTAGACAATAGGGTCATCCGACCCTCTACTAGCCCCTGGGCCAGCCCTATACTTATTGTACCAAAGAAAGGAGGATGGAGACTCTGTGTGGATTACAGGAAACTCAATTCAGTTACCGAAAAGGATGCCTATTCTCTGCCCAGAATTGATGACCTCTTGTATCAGTTACAAGATGTCAGATACTTCAGTAGTATGGACCTCTTCGCAGGATTCCATGAGATCCCCATGGACCCCAAGGACATTCAAAAGACAGCCTTCCTTGCTTTAGGAAAACTGTTCGAGTACCTCTGAATGCTCTTTGGACTTTGCAATACACCCCCCACCTTCCAGAGGATGATGAATTCAGTCTATGCCCCCTTGATCTACCACTGTCTGATTGTATATATAGATGATTCCAACATCTATTCAGCAAACTTTGAAGAACATCTATACTACCTAGAGGAATTCTTCAAACTCACTCGCAAGAACTACTTGAGACTAAATGCAAAGAAATGCTACTTTGGGAAATAGAAACTTAAATTCCTTAGATTTATCATTTTGAAAGAAGGAACCCATGCAGACCCAAAGAAAACTGAGAAGATCAACAATTGGCCAGTACCCAAAACCCTGAAGAAAACACTACCATTCCTGATGCTAGTATCCTACTACAGAAGATTTATCAAAGACTTTGCCCAAATCACTGCTCCAATCTGAATTCTTCTCAAGAAAGGAGTGCCATTCAAATAGACAGAAACACAAGAAAAAGCCTTCAGAGAACTCAAGAACTGCATGACTACAGCACTAATCCTTGTATGCCCCAATCTACAGAAGCCATTCATCTTGTATACAGATGCTTCTAAAGATAGCCTCAGGGTAGTTCTGGCCCAAGAAGGACCTGATCAATAGCACTATATGATAGCTTATACAAGTAGAGCTACCAATCAGCAGCAGATGAACTATGGTAGCACTAAACTGGAATGCCTTGCAGTCATATGGGCAGTCACTCTGTTCAAGCACTACCTCATTGGAAAAAGGTTCACCCTGATCACAGACTATGCAGCTCTCAAATGGCTATTCAACCACAAGGAATCCACCAGAATCCTAGTCTACTGGATCCTTATTCTTCAGGATTACAAAATCACTATCATTCATAAAGCAGAGAAAGCCCACAACAATATTGATATACTTTCCCACCAGCCCCAATGAACCAGAAGAAGTCCCAAGGAACTATACTCTAAAGGAAGCTCCTCAGACCATCAAGGCACAAGAAGACCTCATCTGAAAAGAACATCAGAAAGTCCATCAGGGACAAGCAAACATAGAAGAGAAGCTGTGAACAATACACCAACATTGGCCTAACCTCAGAACACAAATCTGAGACATACTTAAGAAATGTGACACCTGTCAGAAGTACCAAGGAAAGAAGAACTATCAGGAGAGTGGCAATAGTGTTAGACAAGGTGATCTTTCATTGGGAAGGGGTAGGGGGGAGGGGACCCCCTAGAGGGATCGGATAAGGGGTGGGATCATTGTATATATGGGATAGATGGGTATTAATAAAGGGATGGAGTCCAAGTGACTATAAA
>RBNI01000636.1:0-28381 GCA_003990745.1 Jimgerdemannia flammicorona | reverse complement strand
CCCCCAAAAAAAAAAGGCTATTAACGTCATGTCTTCAGAAATCGCAAAAATCGTTGACTCTGCCAACCAATTCGAATCCCTTGCCATCGCGGGTGTATCGCTAGCCATGTACATCATCGCCACGGGGATCTTCGTGAGCCGCATCTTCCGCCATAAGGGATATACCACCCCTCTCTATCTCCTTGTATTCTTCTCCCTGGTGCGAATCTGCCAATTTGCCGTTGAGATTCCAGGTTGGTAGAGAGCCCCATGCTTTCAAATGATTTTGTGCTGTTCACACTGAGCTTGACTGATCCGGTTTCCTTCCTCCTCTATCCCTCAGCAATCCAACGCGTTAATGACGACAAAATGTCCGCCAAGGCCCTCGTTACGGCCGCTAACGTCCTCGACGCCATGGGCATTGGCATGATCTTCATCTCCTCCCTCCTCTCCCTCCGCTCCTGGGTCGTCAAGGTCCGCATGGGCACCATCCATCCGGCGGCGCCCCAGGGCCACAACCCCAAAACCTCCTACTTCCTCCTCGCCTGCAGCATCATTGCAGCCTTCAACTGCATCCTGTCCATGGTCGCCATAGGCCTCAGCGTCAGCAACGGCTTCGACGCCGTCTTCGATTACTACTCCCCGGTCATAAGCTTCGTCAATACGGCCGTCTACGTCGTCCTGGGTGTCTACCTTGTCCTCACCCTGGGCTACCTCGCAGCCTTCGGCTTCATCTACAGTGACTACGTGCTCCCCATGTCTGACAGCCGTTACTTCTGGCTCCTCGTCGCTTGCGGTGCACTGCTCGCCCTGCGCATGATCTACTCATTCGTTGCCATCTTTGCTGCTTACTACGACGGCATCCTGCTCCACTTCTTCCTTGCCACCGTCCCCGAGGTTCTCATCCTTGTCCTCCTCGGCGGCTTCTCCCGCACCTTTTCCCATATCGTCACTGCCCGGGAGGCCGCTTCCGAGAAGTCCGAGCCCATAGTCGATGCTTAGATTGTGTGCGTCCATGTCCCGAGATGTCAGGGGCTTTGTAAATATATAACCAGCCCCAGATATCCACTGCTTTTCATCTCGTAATTGCAAACCCGTATGCATGCTGGAATTCAATGCTTCAATGCATCGCGCATGGCCCGTTATACCATGGCCGCCAAAACATTTATTTGGTCTAATAGTCTACAATAATAAATTAGAAATCGGAGGGTTGAGCTCTCGTCTTTTCTGACAACTACGCCAACTCAAGGGGAGGGTTTACAAGTGCTTTTTTGAGGATGAGCTCAGCCTTTGTGCCGCCAAGACCAAAATAGTGAACCAAAAGCTCAGGGGATCCATGACCGAATTGGAAGGTTGGATTCCTCGTAGCACCTTGAACGCGCTTGGTTAGAACTAACTGATGAACGGACATCATTAAGAAAAACCGTGGAAACGGCTGCTAGGAAAATCAGAGGAGTGATATGAAAACCACCTTTGGTTGCGAGTTTGTCAAGTATCTATTTCTGATATTTGAATTTGTATTTGTTTTTATTGATGCTATGTAGCTGTCAATGGTCAACAATAACTGTCTACGAGCGCCAATCTATCCTCAAATTACACGAAAATGAGCGGCATGCCATTCGAGATGGTCACAGTGACATAACCCGAGCTAACCGTGATGGTCTGGCTAGTAAAGATATCTACCAGTGGCTGGCCTTCCGTGAACTGGCTACTGAGGTACATGGTTTGGGTGGTGCCGGATCCCAGACCATAGTTGCTGAGCACAACGAGGCCCTTGCCACGGCGGAACGCAAAGATTCTGTCGTTCACCCAAAGATCCATGTACGTGTCGGTGGCGAGCGTCTTGCGGGCCTTGGTGATGACCTTTTGGACGAAGAGGTACATCTCTGACGTCGTGGGGTAGCCGGACGTCCAAAGGGGCTCGCGACATCCGGGGTCAGCTCCGCCGGCGTAGGCTTGCTCATCGCCGTAATAGACAATCGGGATACCCTCAGCGAGGAGCGTGAACGTGAGGGCATTCTTGAACAGGGAGAGATCGTTGTATGTATTGAGGAAGCGAGGGTTGTCGTGGTTGTTGACAAAGTTGGTGAGTAGGGCCGTGTTTGTGAATGCCGCCTTGTTCGCGGCTATCTGCGTCTTCAACTGTGTCAAGGTCTGCTTGGCCCCAAAACCTCTGAGAAGAGGGTAGTACAGAGGATAGTTGATGATGGACTGCGCATATTGCTGGTATGGACCAACGTACGAAGAACTGTGAAGCGAAAGTAGATACCCAGTTAGTACTTACAACGCAGAATATCGTCAACGTCAAGAGCGTTGGGTACTTACTCTCCCGAATACACCTCGGCAGTTGCAAAAACACCCGCGGCACTTAAGTATCCAGGCCAGAAGTCTTTGCGAATATGTTTGAAGGTATCAATTCTGATTCCATCAAACCCTAGAGACGATATTAAAAAAGTGAGATATTATTAGTCAGCCTGCAAACTAGTAGCGCAAACAAAGAGTTGTGAACTCTATAAATCGTGTAAATACATTACCGTATGCGGTCACCCAAGTATGGACAATGTCATTGAGAATATTGACATTGCTCGCATTTTCGGTGTCTTTTGATAATGATATGAAACGAAAATAGATTAATATGAATGTAATTCAATGGCTTACAACTGGTGATTGCGAGAAACAGAGATAAAATTCTTACCAATATCAGGAAGACTTCCAGCAATCCAACATTGTTCAAGGCTGTTCTGGTTACTGTCGGACATGGTGCAGTTATTCGGGTGGTAGAAGCTCGAACTCGCGAATGTGTAGCCAGAGTAGCCACTGCTCGTAGGACCCGCGTGGTTGGCAACCACGTCGAGCATGACGTACATGCCTATTTAACCAAAAGAAGAAAAAGAAAAAAAGAAGAAAGGATTCAGGATGCCTCAAAATCAAATCGAGTAGATTAGAAAACCTCATTTGCACTTTGTTACGGACCTATATTGTGTGCAGCAGCCACGAGAGCTTTCAAATCGGCAGCTGAGCCAAAGTGCGTGTTCAAGTTGTAAAAGTCCGTTGCCCAGTATCTTTTCGGAGGCCATAGGTGAAAAGTGTAAGTGCGAGTGTCCGGATGAAAATGGCATTTTTGCGAGTCACGAAACAATCGCAAATTACCCATGATATCCTTTGTCACTGTTAACGGGAATAGGCGATATCCATATGGCGTCGAAACCCATATTTGAAATATACGGAAGATTGTTTATGATTCCTATTGAGATGATCCATAGATTAGGGGTCCGTAAAGTTTATCCACATTCCATAGGCACTTAACATGCGACGAAGTTGAGAAATTTACCTTGATAGGTTCCGCCGCAATAGTTTGAGAAGTCCGAGCAACCGGCAGTCGAATCCGTGCTTTTCGCAAAACGATCGGTGAGAATCTACATGGACGATTTTGCAAAGTTAGATTGGAAAAACGTTTGATGCTTGATTTGGCATTCGATCAAACCAGCGCATACCTGGTAGATGGTGCGTTGAGCCCACGGCAAGGGCGTAGAGGTCGCGGTAGTCGTTGATGTAGTCGTAGAGGTTGATGTGGCCGTGGTCGTGACTTTATAGTTATTGCTTGAGTTATTGTCGTAATAGGAGTTTCCGCTGACATCGTATTTAATGTAGAATTGAGAAATCCCCCCAGAGGTAATTGTAGCGCTGAACACCCAGTATTCGTAGCTCGTTCCAGAGATCGCGGCCGAATACGATGCCAAAATGCTGTTGCCGGCAACGTTCCAAACACCGGCAGAGGTCGAGTAGTAGAGAGTGACGATCTTACTGTAAGCAACATTCTTGATCTGCGAGTGGGAATAAATAGGAACTATTATGAAATGAAATGGAACTTGAAACAATGCCGTGCATATAGACAAACACATACGTATATTTGACCGGAGAACACGCCATTCGTATAGGTGTAATAGTCGAGTTGAACATACGCGCTTGATGGCACTGCACGGCGTTCGAGATCTGCACGACGTTCGAGATTCGAAAGCGCCGAGACGGCCAAATGCAAAAACTGAAGAAGATACACGAGCAAGAATGCTGTGCGAGCGAAAGAGAACTTCATGGCGAAAAATATTGCTCAATGAACTCGTCGAGATCTGTAGAAGGTACAGGACGAGAGAGAAATTGTTGGAAAGATGGGGCTTTATATAAAAGAGTATCAATGGATATATTGTCGTATATACGTGAACCTTGGATATAGAAACGCGTTAAAGTTCGTTATACGAGAATGGCGTTGTATGGTTCGTATCCGAGGCTTCATTTATAGTATATGATAGGTGTGGCGCGGCGAGGCGCGGCGCTCTCTTCGAATTTAATCCGCAGTCATGTGCCATGTGAGCCTTCTCATTAGGGATTAACCCAAGTGTGGGCTGAATATGATGAAACGAGCTGACCGCAGCTAGCCAATCAGGTCGGGCAAGCAAATTTGCCAATGAGGAAAAAATGCAACAAAATATGGAACCCCACCCCTCCATACATATTATAGAAAAGGAGGAACAGAGGGGCCAGAAAGTGAGCTGAAGTCAAGAGAACTGAGGAGGAAATTATAGAGAGAGATATGTAAAGTAAAAAGGATAAATAAAAAATAAGTGCTAAAATATATATAGCAACTATTTATTTATTACAGAAGAATAAGGTCTTTATATGCAAAATTATATCATACCAAAAGGGGTGATATGTTATAATCAGAGATATCATAATAGTTAATTAGAATAAACAGAATTAATATAATAATTTCTTAGATATAGTTTATTTTTTGTATCTTTTTTGAATATTCCACAATATTTTAATATCTTTGAATATTTAGAAATCTCTTTCTTAATACTAAGATTTTATTTTATTTTATTTTATTTTATTATTTTTTTTAATACTAAGTATCTTATCTTAGTTAGTTATAGAATTTCTTAGAATATTATAGATAATATCTATCAGATCTTATTATGAAACTATCAGGGTAAGGCTCAAACTCTTTTTAATCTGAGGTTTATTTACTCTAGATACTGAAGATATTTATATAAGTTTACTAACTATATAGTAGTTAAGTTAAAACTTCTTTTTCTTATAAGTTATCTTTTACAACTATAAGATCCTTATATCTGTAGAAATCTTATAACTATATATTTCTTATATTTGTAAGATTGAGTAACTATTAACTATATTTTGAGAATTAGATTTAAGTACTATAATTAAATATCTATTCTTTTAATTCTTATTTTTATTTCAGATTAATTATTATAACTTTCTTCTAAATAGATTACTTTATCTCTAAAGTAGTACTCTCAAATAAATCAAATTAGGGATTTTTCAATTTGAATAAAGTACAAATTGAATTAAATTTGAATTAAATTGAGAGTCTAATTTGAACCCTATTTTTCAAAATATAATAACTTGATAAAAATATATTCAAATTTAACAATCTTTAGCTTGTTAGATTTCTCTTATATAGAGAAATCTAATAAGCTAAAGATTATTAAATTTGGACATATTTTCATTAAGTTATTATATTTTAAAAAATAGAGTTTAAATTGAATCTCAACCTTTGATTTAATTTATTAGGAGCACTACTCTAAAGTATCTATTTAAACTTCTAAAAATATATAGTTCTAGTAATATATATATATTTCTTCTATATTAATACTTAGAATAAATTAAATTAAATTAAATTTACCTTCAATTTAATTCAATTTAAAATATTCAAATCAAATTAAGGGTCAATTTAATTTGAATTAAGGTTCAATTTGATTTGATTTGAATTAAATTGAGGTCTAATTTAATTTGAAGTCCAATTTAAATCTAATTTTTCAAAATTTAATAACTTGACTAAAACTTATCCAAATTTAATAAATTTAGCTTATTCAATATATCTTATAATAGAGAATCTAGTATAATAAAGAATATTAAATTTGGATATATTTTTATTAAGTTATTACATTTTGAATTTAGGATAAATATTTTAAATCAAATTGGACTTCAATTTAATTTAATCAAATTAAATCAGGCCTTAATTTGATTTAAATTTGATTTGATTTAATTTATTTAAAAGTACTATCTTATAGTATAATATATGATATGAAATTGAAACAGAAAATAGATATTTGATCATGATATATAAATCTAATTTTCTGATTTACATATTATAGTATAGCTTTACAAATAGCAGTTATATTATACAAATATAGAAACTTTAACAGATGTTAAAGTATTTGCAGATGTTAAAGTATTCACAGATGTTAAAGTATTTATAGATATTAAAGTATTTATAGATAATAACAGATGTTAAGAATTAATACTTATGATGAATAACTTATAAGAAATATAGTCATAACTTAACCACCTTATAGCTAGCAAACTTATATAAATATCCCTAGTATCTAGAGTGAATAAACCTTAGGTCAAAAGAGTTTGAGCCTCACTCTGGTAGTCTGATAATGAGATCAGATAGATACCACTTATAATTCTGAGAAGTTAAGAAGAATTATAAAAATCTATTACATTTTTCTGATTATATCTACTATATTACAATATATAACAATATATATAAATTTAGTTTCTTCTATATAGTACTTCTAATGAATTAAATCAAAAGTTCAATTTAATTCAATTTGAATTGAATCAAAGACTAATTTGATTCCAAATTTAATTCAAACTTTATTTTTTGAAATATAATAACTTAATAAATATATTTCTAAATTTAACAATCTTTAGTTTGTTAGATTTCCCTATATAAGATAAATCTAATAAGCTAAAGATAGTTAAACTTAGATATATTTTTGTCAAGTTATTATATTTCTAAAAATAGGGTTTGAATTAGATCCTTTATTTAATTTAAATTTAATTTAATTTAAAATTTATTTAAATAAAAAATCTCCAATTTGATTTGATTTAAATAATCTTTAATTCAAATTAATTTATTTGAGAGCACTATTTCTATATAGACTTTTAATAAATAATAGCTTATGGAAAATTAGATAACAGACTTAAGGCTTTTTTAGAGTAGTAGATAGTAATGTGTAAATTTATTTCTCTTATATAGATTTGTGGATAATGAGTTTGAGCTTTTTAATAGAAAAATGAGTATTTTAGTAGTAAATCATTCAGATGGTAATATGTATTTACATAGATATCAAAAATGAGTAATAGGCTTGTGACTTTTTTAAAGTAGTAAATAATAATATATAAATTTATTTCTCTTTTATAGACTTATAGATAACAGGCTTAAACTTTTTAATAAAAAAAATAGATAATCTATATATTATAATGGTTGATCTGAATTAGTAATATGAATCAGAGGAATAGATATTTAATTGTAGTATCTGAATCCAATTCCCAAATATAGTATAGTCTTATAAATAATAGTCATATTTTCACAAATATAGAAACTTTATAAATATAGAAATTCTATAGATATAGAGGATCTATACTTATAGAAAATGACTTACAGGAAACATAGTCATAACTTAGCTACCTTATAGCTAGCAAACTTATATAAATATCTCCAGTATCTAGAGTGAATAAACCTCAGATCAAAATAGTTCAAAGTAAAGAAAAAGTAAAGGAACTAGTAAGTCTGCAGACAGATACACTTCAAACTCATCCACCTCTATATCTTTAGGACTCTGTAGAGTCAAAGAAGGTTAAGTTTCCAAGATATAGAAATCTGACATATTTATATAGTTATACATCTACTACATTACAACTTAGTACCTATTGACTAGTAATTCAAGATGAATCCCTCACTTTCAAGCTGAACAACAAACAACTGCTATCACCTGAATAACTATATAAATAAAATCAAAACATCTAGACAAGATAGATATGAGACTACCAGTATTCTATAAATATACTTCAGATGAATCAATCATCATCTTCATTGATGATTTTGAGCAATATACTGCTGTAAGGACTCTGATAACTATACAGCAAGTAGCCCTTATTTTCTTTAGTCTATGAGGTTCTGTAAGAGCAGTATTTATAACTGTAACCTATATAGAAAATAATGCTGATACTATACTGATAGCACAGAAGGCCTGGCTCCAAACTACATACTATATAGATGAGATCAAGTAAGCTCTGAAAGATCAGCTCAATACAACTTGTCAAGGAATGAGTGAGGATCTAAATATATTTTATACTAGAATCTGATATCAAATAATTCTTGTAGATTATGCTGCCACTATCTAAGATCAAGTAGCCAAGGTAACCTTTATAAAAGGAGTTCACCCAGAGATAGCCCTGACTATCTGTTCATCATCAGTAGTCCTGGACCTAGCACAAAAGGTTACCTATGTCTAGTGATATTAGATAGCCAGATATCCATAAGATCATATAATGAGAAGAGTTACTAAAGTTAGAATTGAAGTACCCAAGGCAACTAGTATTATATCTACCATAGTGATCAATTGAAATACATCTCAGTTAAGAGCTACTGAGCAGCAGAGAAACAGTAATATAATATAGAAACTTGCTAAGAAGTTTGCTAAAATATCTGCCCATCTTAGAGATATAGTAAAGGAATTTAGAGGAAGAGACTGCTGCCCAGTTTAGAAGTTTGCCACTACCTCAGACAAGAAGAGAGGTACCTGCTATACTTGTGGAAAAGAAGGCCACTACTTATATGAATGTATGAGTAAGACCAAGCACAAAGCTCAGCCAAGCAATGCTATAAGGAATAGGAATAGGCCAATACTATTATCTTTAAGGATATTGGAGAATCAGATGAAGAAGAATGGAAAGTCTACCTCACTGAGACTGTCAAGAAGGATGTCTGCAAGCAACCCTACAAGAGACTACCAGAAAGACCCAAGAAGAATCTTGTGAAAAAACAGATAGAAACTATTATAGAAAGCTAAGGTGAAGAAATAGATCAAGATATAGAGCTAGAACAGACTATCCAAGATATCATCTGAGAAACTACCCCAGTCAGTAAAGAAGAAAAGAAGAAGAAGCTTTACAAGATCAAGACTTTCAAGTATGATATCTTCAAGAATCTTAGTCAACAAAAGGTTAATATAACCTTTGGCTAGCTGGCAGAAATACCCATATTTAGACAGCAAATAAAGTATAGACTTGCTGAGACAACTAAGAAAGATAACCAAGCCAATAATAATCAAGAAGACTCTAGAGAAGAGAGTAAAGATAATTGCAAGATATCTGCCTATGCAACCTGTCAAATTGAAGATAGAATCTTTGAGGCCATCATTGATACTAGAGCAGAAGAATGTCTCCTTAGTAAGAAAGCAGTAGACTGCCTAGTTTGGGAGATTGAAGAAGCAACCAAATTAGTATTTATTACAGTAGATAGCATAAGAGCCACATCTCTAGGAAAGATTTGAGATATTTCCATCAAGTTTGAAAGAGCAACTATCTCAGTAGATATGATCATAACCAATGCTACTAACTATAATATCCTTATTGGTAACCAGTGACTTCATAAAGCCAGAGCAATAATTGACCTCAATGCTCAGAAGATGCAAATTCCCATCAATATTAATAAAGAAGTACTACCTGAAATAGAAGAAGAAGAAAGTGAGCAAGAAGAAGCCAATATAGTAACTATCCAGAAAAAGAAAAAGAAAGTCAGAAGAATTAGTGAGGAAGAATGGTGCAAAAGGATCATTGAAGGATATATACTATAAGAAGTCTGCCCTTACAGAATCAAGATGTACTATATGAAAAATATTAACAATTGCTACCAGTAT
The DNA here is from genome assembly GCA_003990745.1 of Jimgerdemannia flammicorona. NCBI lineage: Eukaryota > Fungi > Mucoromycota > Endogonomycetes > Endogonales > Endogonaceae > Jimgerdemannia > Jimgerdemannia flammicorona. Next base: position 18,674 of record RBNI01000636.1, on the reverse strand, counting down.
ATCAATAGAATTAAGAAAATCTACTATAAAAGAAGACAGAAGGCCCTTAAGAAACAGACAAGATAAGAAAAAGAGAAGAAAAAGGATGATAAACCACTAGCCCTCCTAGAGAACAGTAATAATGAAGAAGAAATCAAGGTCAAGATTCAGAAAATCCATTTTAATACAGTTCTACCAGAATATAAGTCAGAGAATACAGCTAGAATAGATATTGTCAGTAGAGAAAACTATACTAGAGCTCTAGACAACCACTCTACTTGCAACTGGTCTGGAAATGACCATTCCAAAGAACTATGTCAGGATCCTCAAGACAAGAAGCAGCCTGGCCAAGAGTGAGATTACTATTGAAGGAGGAGTTATTGATTCAGACTATATTGAGAAAATACTACTTATTGCTAGAAACTACAATCCCATAATTCTATTTCTAATTAAGAAGAAGGACCAATTGATGCAGATGTTAATCTTCTCAGTTCTTCAGCCAAAGATTATAGAAGTCAAGAAGTTAGAGGAAATAGAAAGAGAAAGGAAAGAATTCAGATCTACTGGAAGAGAAGTATTCACTAGTACCAAGATTATAGAACTAGATCACAAGAAGGAGGAAACTACAAACAAACATAGCTACATATACCATTAGAAATAAATTCTCACTCAAGAAGGAACTCAAGAAGATACTCTATGAATATGAGAATGTTCTGGTCACATATTTCAAGGATATCAAGAGAAAGACTCTATACTACTATTATTATGTAGATATAGGAGCACTGAACCAATATATCAAAAAGCAAGACCAATTCTATCAGTCTATTATGAATGGCTCAGAGAAGAAATCAAGCAGATGGAAGAAGCTAATATCATCAAAAAAGCCAGCAGTCCTTGAGCTTCACTAGTTATATTGGCTCTAAAAAAAGAAAGCAAACTAGGAGAATTTGCCCTAAGATTCTATACCAATTATAGGAAGCTCAACCTAGCTATGAAGTAGGATCACCAACCACTACACCTCATCAGTGATATCCTTATAATTCTAGAAGATGAAGCACAGTATTACAGTATCTTAGATTTATACTCAGGGTTTTACTAAATAGACCTCACTGAAGCAGTAAGTAAAAAATCAGTCTTCATCACTCCAGATAGAACCTATATCTATTTGTGAATATTATTTGAAATATGCAATATACTAATAAGCTTTTAGTGAATGATGAACAAAATCTTCTGCTATAATATAGAAAGATGGATGATGGTTTATGTGAATAATGTTATCATCTATAGCAAGACAGCTAAAGAATATCTACAACACATCTAGCAGATAATAGAGAAGCTAAGAAAGTATGGCCTATATATCAAGTCCAAGAAGTGCAAGTTTGTAGAAATCAAGATCTCTTATCTTAGATACATCATCAATTGAGATAGAATATATATAGATCTGCTTAAGATTTAAGTAGTAGTAGCATATCTAAGGCCCACCACTATTACTGAAGCCCAAGTCTTCATGGGACTTGCCTCATATTACTATAGATTTATTAGAAAATTCTCCAATATTGCAGGCCCAATCTACAAACTCAATAAGAAGAATATCAAGTTTCAATAGACTGGTAGGCAATAAAAAGCATTTGGTGAACTCAAGATCAAGCTGATCCAGGTACCCATTCTCAGAAGACCTGATTGAACTCAGGAATTTATCCTGGAGACAGATATAAGTATCCAAGAACTAAGAGCTGTCCTGGCCCAAAAGAAAGATAAAATAGAATATTTCATTATATATCTCAGCTAAGAAATCCAAGAAGCTGAAAAGGAGTATGAATCCTATAAGTTGGAATATCTTACAGTTATCTGGGCTATAGAGAAGTTCTACTACTATCTTGCAGAAAGATACTTCATCATTCAGACAGACTACTCTGCTCTGACTTAGCTGCTGACCACTGGATAATCTAAAGGAATCTATGTCAGATAGATTATGAAGTTGCAAGCTTATGATATAACCATTGTGCACTGCCCTGAAAGAACCAATGCTAATATAGATACCCTCTCATAGATATTCTGAAGAACCCCTAACCAGTAAATCAACCATGAATAAGAAACTCTACTATGGAATTATCACCTATCTGGAACAATGAAAGATGCCCCAATATCTGGAAGAATGGATACAAATAATTATTAATAGAATATAGAAACAATTTGAAACTGATGGAGAAATACTGAAGAAAGAAAAGCTACTAGTTATATCCAAATACAAGAAGGATTAAGTAATGAAATCAGTATACAAACTCAGCTATCTAGGAGGAACAAATACCTATGATAAAGCAAGAAGAATAATGTAGTGGCCAGGAATGGAGAAAGACATCAGATGATTTGTTAAGACCTATAATAAATGCCAGAAACAGAAATAAGATAAATAAAATCAGACTTCAGGATCAGTATACATAGAACTAGTACTCTTTGCATATATTGCAATAGATATAATTGGCCCTCTACTCTTAACTTTGACTAGTAACTAATATATCATTATTATCATAGACCTTTTCACAAAATAGATAGAGGCAGGACCTCTTAAAGAAACCAATGTACAGTCAATTGCTGATTTCTTCTACAAAGAAATCATCTACAGGTTCAAGACCCCAACATAAGTAACTACAGACAGAGAAACAGAATTCATGAATCAGTTCTCTATAAGAAGTATAAGATTCAGTACATTCAGACTACAGCCTATTACTCTCAGAGAAATGGACAAGCAGAAAGAACAAACAAGACTCTCAAGAATAATATTACCAAGATCTGCAATAACTATAAAAACTGAAATTACTATCTGTCAATAGTATTATCTGTTCTTCAGAATATCTAATCACAAAGTACCCATTTTACCCCTTAAGAGATACTATTAAGAGAAGAAAGTTCTCAAGGAATCTTATTATTTAATAGAGATACTATCTGAAAACATATGGATACAGAGATATAGAGACTATACCAAATCAGGAAGAAGGCTGAGAATTATATAACTAAGGCATAGGCACTACAATAGAATAATGCAGAAAAGATTTACAAGTCCCTAGAGATTATCAAGATAGAAGACAAAGTCCTAGTATATCAGAATATGGTAGAAGCTTCATGGTCACAAAAACTGGAGTCTAAGTAAGAAGGACCTTATCTTATATAAGATATAAAAGGAACCACCTTTTGACTATGAAAACTCTCAGGCACAATCATCCCTACTACCATTTACCAAAACTGACTCAAGAAGTATCATGGCTAGTTAATAAAGAATGGCCACAGCTCTCAAGATCACTAGTACTGTACAATAAGCCATAGAAAGACAATAGTATACTACCAAGCTGCCCATAATAGAGGAATCCTTCAATAATATTCAAAGTATAGTACAGATACATCTGTTATAAATTTCACACTTCAAGGCCTATCAGAATTAGACAGAGCTTCAAGAATACTTCAAGTTAGGATAATTATTGAATTTGCATCAGAAATGAGAAAAGAAGATTGGATTAGAGAGTGCTAGCTCTCCCATGTTCAGATCACTATTGCTAAATGAGTATATAAGTCATTTAAGAAGGATGAGCCAGCCCAGACCAGGTTGACCCAAGCATTCATTCTTAGAAGACCAGATTGGAACCTAGAGTTCATCTTATAGACAGATACAAGTACTATAGAACTTGGAGCAGGTGCTAGCTCAGAAGAAAGATGGATATGAATATGTTATCTCCTATGCAAGCTGAGGTACCTATAGAGCAGAACAGAACTATAAGTCATGCAAGCTTGAATGCTTAGCTGTAGTCTAGACAGTAGACAAGTTCTACTACTATCTAGCTGAGAAATACTTTACTATTCAAACAGACCATTCTGCTCTTACCTGACTATTCTACACTCTGAACCCTAAAGGAATATATATCAGATAGATCTACAGACTACAAGAGTATAACTGTACTGTCAAACAATGCTCAGGAAGAACTAATATTAATGCTGATACACTTTTAAGGATATCTCAAAACACCCCCATTAAGACTATTCAATATGAATAAGAAGCTATACTATAGACTAATCAGCTACCTTGAGCAGTAGAAGATACCCAACTACCTCAAACTCTGGACTATCACCATCATCAACTGGACTTGGAAACAATTTGGACTAGACAATACCACACTCAGAAAAAGAGAAAAGCTCATTATATCTAAATACAAGAAGTATTAAGTAATGAAGGAAGTATACAAACAAGGACACTTAAGAGGAACCAATACATACAATAAGACAAGAAGAACCATATAGTGGCCTAAGATAGAAGAAGACCTGTATCAATTTGTCAAAGAGTATAATAAGTGCTAAAAACAGAAATAAGATCAGTAAGACCAGATATCTGAATCATCAAGAATCAAACCTATTCCCTTCCACTACATCACAATGGATATCATTAGACCACTATCAGTAACTTTATCAGGAAACTGCTATATTATAATTATTGTAGTTCTCTTTACTAAATAGATAGAAGCAGGAGTATTATAAGAAGCCAACACTCTCTCTATTACTGACTTCCTATATTGAGAAATCATCTGTCACTATAAGATATTAAGGCAAATTCCTACAGACTGTAGCACAAGATTCATCAACAGATTCTACAAGATAATATATCAGAAATATAAGATTCAGCATATCAAAACTACCATATACCACCTTCAAGAAAATAGATAGATAGAAAGAACCAACAAGACTCTTAAGAACATTCTGGCCAAGATCTCAGATATATATGAGAATTGGAATAACTACCTCTCAACTGCCCTATCTGTTCTATGAGATATATAGTCACAGAGTACACACTTTATCCTAAGAGAACTGCTCTTCAGAAAAGAAGATTCTGATGGAATCTTAGCCACAAATCTAGATCTAACTTGGTAACAGATTGACTCAGAAATATGGAGACTATACCAAATCAAGAAGAAGGCAGAAGATTACATCATTAAGTTATAAGTACTAATAAGAAAGAATGTGGAAAAGAATTACAAAACTCTAGAACCCATTCAAATCAGAGAAAAGGTTCTATATATCAAAATATAATAGAAGTCTTATGGTTATGAAAACTGGAGCCCAAATAGGAAGGACTCTTCTATATGTAAGATATCAAGAGAACTACCTTCTGGTTTAGAAAACTCTCAGAAACCATACTGCCTATCATAGTATACAGGAACAGATTCAAAAAGTACCATAAACCTATATAAGAGAAGCAAAACATAGTAGCTGCCTGTAAGGTTCTAGTTTATGAATTGTAACAGCATGTCCCATGACCAGCAGGCAATCTGTCTGGACCATTCTCTAAGGAATATGGCACTAGTAACTATTCATTCATAAGACTTTCAAAGTCAGAGGAGTTTGAACCATCAACTGCTTAGTTAAGATCAGAATCAGGCCCTTGCTCTATATGAAGAGAGCAACTCTTCACTATTATATCAAAATATATAAGGAAGATATCAGCCTATAAATACCACTTTTTAACCCCTGCTAGAGGTTATAGGATCAGCAAATATTTCAGACTAGACTAATGAATAAGGATATTTAAGAGAAGATCCTTATTTAGGAGGAAGATATAATAGTGATCTCAGAATGATGATATATATTATCACAAGAGACAGTCTTTCTTTATAAGTCACTAGATCAGAGCATAAGAAGATTATATGGCATGACTAACTCAGATTATAAGATGAGTAATGATGACCAATCATGAGTCATAATGACTACAAGATAGACATCTCAAGAAATATAAAAGAAGGACTAAGGAACTACAATAGTAGTAACTCAAATAAGACTTACAAAATCCTGAAATAGTTCAAAGACTCACTACAAATAAAATACCTATTGCCTACCAAACCTCAAGGTCCAGGAATCACTAAGGCTTCTCAGTTTAAGAAAAAATATTCCAAGATATTAAGAAAGCTATGAAGACCTGCACTTAAAGGACTCCTAGTCTCAATCTGAATACTAGTGACCCTTATCACTTTATCCTCTATTACTATAAAATGGAAACAAGGATCAATATTACTACTGAATACCTCTGGATATGGCAGGAATATAAAATAGGAAACCTCCTCTGCTGGAAATTCCCTCAGGCCAGTTCCTAAGAGATATAAGATACCACCTCTATAGATATATATAAATTGAGGGTAGCCAAAAAGATCTATCAGGTCTTCAGGCATATACCTTGGTCAATTTCCAACTTAGAGTATACCAGAGTCTCAGACTTCAAGGAATTGTTAGCCTGTCACACAGATATACTAGAGACCATAGTGGCTATAGAAGCCCAATCTACCATTACTCTTAGAAGTGATGAGGTAGAAGAGTTCTGGAATCCCATTCTTAAGAACAACCCAGATCAATTCCTGTAAGGATTAATCTTGATATTCTAAGGCTCTAGTATCCAGATTTGACCCCTTCAGGATCCCACCTTTGTCCCCTACTTTGTGGAGGAAAATGTCATAGATTAGAGAGCCTTTGATCTCCACATCACTCTTTCCAGTACCATTCAGGTTACACAATCTTTGAAAAGCACTTACAACATCATTTATTGGAGAAAGTGACTAGTAATATGGTGACCAACCAGCAATCTGAGGTGTGTACTGGACAGGGTGGCCCAAGTGCATTCAAATGACAGCAGGTGGGGTGAGGCCCTGGACTGGGGGGAGGTATGAGGGGACTGCTGGCAGGAGGACATGGTAGAGGAGGGGGCAGTGGTGGAGGACCAGGGTCTGGAAGGGCAAGCTTCACAGAGATGGTGAAGGAGAGACAGTAGGTGACTGGGCTGGAGGGATGGCTGAGGAGAGGCAAGGAAGTGGGGAGGATGGTGATACAGAGGGGAGTAGCCCTTGGTAGTGGGGGCAGTAGAGCTAGGGGTATAGTGGCTGGGGAGAGTATGACAGCTGATGGAGAGGGGACTACCAATCTGGAAAAAAATCCAGATATAACTGCCGATAGTGGGGCTGAGCGGCAGGGGCTTAGAAGATCAGAGAATTTGGCAGATGGTGTGATGGGCCTGGTGGTGGCTCCGTTACTCAAGAAATTGATCTTGGCATTTGCAGTTACTCTGTGCTTCCAGGGCCTAGTGGTGATGGCGAAAATGGTGCTGGATCTCATTGCTAAACAGGTGGCTAGAGCTGTATCTGTAAAGTTTTTGAAGAGTTTGGAGGGGGTGGAGGTGAGATTTAAGGAGGCTGAGCCTTTGGAGGAGGCACTGAAGATGAGACAGACAGTTGGGGAGGTGTGTGTTCTGATGATGCACTTTCTGAGGTGGGATCCCAGGGTGGTACAACTGTTGGTGAAGGGAGTACCTATGGTGATGGCAGTGGAGATGAGAAGGAGAGTTGAAGAGGTTATAGCAGAGTATGGTGATGTGGTGGACATCAGATTTAGAGTATGGGAAGGGACCTCACTCCAGACTGGAGATGTTGATGTGAGGATTCAGCTGGCAGGGAAGGAAGCTACCAGGAAGGTGAGGGACTGGCCTTCAGTGATGGTCTGAGGAGCAATCTTATATAAGGTGATGAGGGTGAAGGGGAGTGAGGAGGAGGAAGAGAACTTGCTGGAAGTGCTAGAAGAGCTGGGTAGCACAGTGGAGTGAAGGGCGAAGGCTTGGAAGGCATTTGAGGAGACCACATACCTGGAGGTGGTAGATGGGAAGTGGATCTGAGTAGATAAGGGGCAGTGGGAAAGGGCTCAGGGGTGCAAGAGATAGAAGGAACTGCTGGCAAAGCTGGAGGGGAGGCCACAGAAGAATACAGGTGGAATAGTAGAGACAGTGGGTACTAAAGCAAGTGTCTGGGTGGGCGAGAGTGGTGGGAGCACTGAGAAGGGGACTGGAGAGGACAGGGAGGTGGCGGGCAATGACCTCTATGCTGATGGTACGATTGAGGTCTGGGAGGAGGATGGGGAAGCCTCACCTACCCCTACCCTACTTATCAGACATGGTCCAGCTTCTCAACGCAGGATGGAGGAGGATGTGCCTATGCAGGGGGCCCAGCAAGTTCAATTTGGAGTTCCAGAGGTAGTAGATGGGAGACAAGGAGTAGCAGTTGGGGAGGAGGAACTAGTGGATGTCCCTGAGGTGTGGGATGAGTCTGCAAGTGCCGGAGCTGACACCATGATGCTGGATAGAGAGAGGCCAGCAACTCCTGGAGAGAAGGAGGTGGGGAACCTACTTTGGATGTGTCAGATGATGAATAACCTGGTGGCTGACGAGTTGGGGGAGGTGGACTTGAGAGTCATGAGTGATGAGCATTGGGCGAGGATCCTGCAGGGGGATGGAGTGATGTTGGCATTGAAGGTGGAAATTCTTGCCATATACTTGGGGGAGGAAGAGTATGAGGTGGATGAGGAGCAAGAGACAGAATTGGCAGATGTTGCTGGTGAGAGGGCTGAATACTGCTGGACCAAGCGTCATGGATTGCAGCTCTGGTAGGAGACCTGTCTGGAGTACTAGAAAGAGTTCGAGGAGAAGGCAGATGGGGAGATGAATGAGCTGTTGGCTGAATTGGAGGCTCAGAGGGCAGAGGAAGAAGTGGTGACTGCAGAATATAATCTAGACTTGGTGCAGGAAGAGAGAAATATAGAGCAATAGGGATGGATGGGATAACACACTATATTTCACTATGAATAGTACAACCAACATTTTTTCTTTGAATGTGAATGGACTGAGGAGTACTTTTTGATGTAGGAACATTTTTACTTGGCTGAAGAGATTGGAGGCTGATCTCTTTCTATTGCAGGATGTCCAGTGTGAAGATGATTTGGATAGACTAGATTGGATGAAGGAATGGGGAGGAGAGGCAGTTTGGAAGGGCAAGGTGGGCATTCTGGTTCGGAAAGGCAGAGGTAGTGCTCCAAACAGATGGAGTTGATCCGGATGAGATTCGATTCAGATTCGTCATGTGATGGATTCGAATCAACTCAGATTGGTCTCGTAATCTGATCCGGATTGATCCGGATTGATCTGGATTGATCCAACCAGATTGATCCATCCGGATTGATCTGGATTGGTCCATCCGGATTGGTCCATCCAGATTGGTCCATCCAGATTGATCCATCCGGATTGAAATCTTTGGTGTCATCACCCTTTCTTTTGTTCATTTTGCTCTTGTTTTTTTTTTTCTGTCACACTTTGGTGATATCACCCTTTCCTTTTGCTCCCTCTCTTCTTTTGTTCTTTTCTTTATTCTTTTTCTTTGTTCTTTTTCTTTGTTCTTTCCTGCCGCATCACGAGCAAACAAAACAGCAGCCCTTAATTCATATGTTGGTCCAGTCTACTCATTTTTCACTCTGTAATGATTATCAAAAGAGGGAGTATTCAAGGTGGAAATGCACTCTCTGCTAACAATGTTAGATTCTTTCTCATATGGACAGCATACAAGCTACTCATCGAGAGCCAAAGGAGTGATGGCGGTGGCAGTGGCGATGGCGATGGCAATGGCAGGGATGAGGGAGAATTCCGGCAACAACTCACGGTGGCTCTTCGGACCTCGGAATTCACAGACCTCACAGCTATGTATGCGGCAGTCTTTTTGGAGCAGCCGATAGTAGATGTAGGTTACTCACTCGGCCGCCACTTGTTTACTTGTATTTATTTAAACTTCCCCAGCACAACCCAATTCACCTCATGCTTTTCTTAGGGTCCACAGCTCTACGGCAAGATCTGCCAACTTTATTTGCAACATCTGGTCAAGATGAAGAAAGGCTGGCAGATGTTGCGGGGCATGCCTTTGGTGGCTGAGCTGTTGAGTCAATGCATTGTGTGGTGGAGGTCTCAAAAGGAACAGAAGCAAGCCTTTGTGAGCAATCTTATGCAACTCGTGCAACTCGTTGGCATACAACTTATTGGCATGCAACTCATCGACATGCAGCTCACTCACTCACTCACTCACTCACTCACGCTCTTTTTCTGAAATACCCATCTCCGTGTTTTATTTAATTTCATTTTTACGTGGTCTCTCCCTAAAAAAACACCCACACCCGCACGCAACCCACCCGCATGCAACCCGCCCACATGCAACCTGTCCGCAAACTTATCTTGGTCCCTCAGATCAGGGCTCAGTTCTATTGGAAAGGAGAGTTCAAAGTTACCTGAGTTCAACCATGTCTGGCATCTGATCAAATAGAGAAATTCGAGGGCAAGATGTTCAGCATGAGCAGTACTAGCATTGTCATCAAGGCTTGGGGGTCTACATTCAAATCAGAGCCAATCATACTCGACCAAGGGGTCCATTGGCCAGCAGGAGTAACCAACAATGAAGAGAACCATATCTTTAATAATGAACATGGAGAGGTGGTTGCGATGGTGGTAAGGAACCTCTATGACAATGAGCTTTGCTGCTACATCAACGAGATTTGTGAGGATTGCATCAAATACCGGGTGGCAGGAAAGAGGGGGTGAAAAAAGCAAGGAGGGGGGGTTTGGACAGGAATTGGGTATACTGCAATACTGACGAAGGGTGGGTTCCGGAGTTCCGAAATCCCCCGCACTCGTCTCTCTTTTTTTTTTAACCCCTCCCCAGATAAATCACACTCTTTGCCGACATACTCTTTTTTGATACAATTCCAGGGATGCACAAGATTCTGTACCCCTACTGGAACTTTAGAAGTGCCATCGAAGAGCAAACTGCGTGCAAGCATGACACGGCCTGTGCGGCAATGGCGGCTATGATCTGGGGTTCTTTGAGCAGATTGGTAGAGCATACAGCAGGCCAGCTTGGTAGTGATCTCAGCATGGCTGTACATATATTCTTGGCGCAATTTAGCATGCCTTATGAGGTGAGGAGCTCCACTTTTTCGGGGTGCTATAGCCCAGGGGGTTTCTGCCCCCCCACATACAAAAAGGACTGACTGGTTGCTGTCTGTTTCGGCAGGTTTCCAAGCCGGGGCTCCTGGGGCTGGACCAAGGGCAGGCATCCACCAGCACAGCCTGGCAGTATGAGGTCCTGGGCCAAGGATTCACCCAACCATACGCTCGCATTACATCAGGATACGTCGGGTGTAACCTTTCTCTATGCAACCTTTCTCTGCCCACACACACAGATAACAATGTCACCCCAGTAATGTTTTACATCCCAGAAAGGAAGGGCCCAACCTGGGAGGATAGCAGTAGAGTCTGGTACAATCTTACCTACGGTTTCGGGGTCCTGTTTGTGGCCAACACGGCCATCCTATTCCAACCACATGACCACCATGGCACCGTCACCTTCAAGGAGAGCTCGGACACAATAGTTGTTGTACTCACAATGGATGATAGGCTCATCAAGGCCTGGGACTGGTGGGTGGAGCAGTTTTTGTGAGGGTTAGGCAATCTTTCGTGAGGGTCAGGCAGCCATTTTGCATGGGTTGGGCAGTCTTATGTAGGGGGGTTGGGCCGGGTGTCTCTTATGTAGTACTAGCTTAGCCATTATGCAGGGCCCTACTGGCCCCTCGGCCCTGCTCTGTAGCACCGCCGGTATGGTACTGCGGCACAGGGCCGGGGTGCCCATGAGACCCGAACTGGCGACTTCGACTGCTGGAAATGCCCTCCGACTGCCCTCCAACTGCCAGAAGCACCCTCTGTCCCAGACTCCTTGGCGGCTTGGGGCTGGCCCCATGCCGCTAGTGGAGGGCTGTAAATTTTGCATGCTCCCTCCACCTGCCCCGCCCATCCCGGACACTTGTGGCTTGGGGCTGCCCCTTGCTGCTGGCAGAGGGCTGCAAATTTTGCATGCTTCCTCCGCCGACCCTGCACCTGCCAACCCACCAACCGACCCCACCCACTGACCCAGACACTGATAGCTTAGGGCTGCCCCTCACTGCTGGCGAAGGGCCATAAATTTTGTGTGCTCCCCCCGCCTACCCCCCCGACCTGGACACTTGCAGCTTGGGGCTGCCCCTTGCTGCTGGCAGAGAGCCGCAAATTTTGCGCGCTCCCTCCGCCGACCCACCGACCCACCGACCCGCCCACCGACCCAGGCACTGGCAGCTTGGGGCTGCCCCTCGCTGCTGGCTGAGGGCTGCAAATATTGCACACTCCCTCTGCCACCGCTGCCAACTCTGCCCCACTTGGGCTGCAAACTCTGGGCCAAGTCCTCAGGTTTTTTTTTCCTTTTTTATTAATTTGAAAGGTATTAATTTGAAAGGTATTAAATATTCCACAAGGCCAACCAACTTGTCCGCGGACCTGCCGAATTTTAGTGGCCCGAGCCCCACCAAGACTTCAGACACATACACACCTGGATTGTCTCAGCATTCAGCACACACCTCTTTGGGGCAATGAGGTCTATCCCACCTGAGAACACCTGCTCAATGGGAGTGCTGGAGGCAGGAATCACCAGATAGTTCCGAGCCATACCATACAGGCTGGGGAAGTCCGTTTGATGCAGCTGCACACCCCGGTGGGTAGAGCGGTAGTTAGATTGGTGGGTTAAATTGGCCCAATGCCTGCCTGACAATGCCCACCTGACAACCCACCTTCCACCAGTTGAGCACTTCCACGCCCTCCAGCAGGACCATGCAGTCGCTGGTGAGGTAAATGGTAAGTTCGTCTATTGATAGCAGCTCTTCTACTGATGGCTCCCTCTTCCTCTTTCTGCTGAAGTAAATGTGGGACAGGAGGGATCCCTTGGCATATTCGTCCGGACTTCAGCCAGAACCTTGTAGCAGTGTATAGTTTTTCTGGTATACTTCGATTATAGCCTGCTTGGTTCTCTCAATGAAGTGCTGCTCTCAGCCCTGATCTTTATGGTATTGTAGCTTTAAGCATGGGTCCAGCACTGTTCGAAGAAAAGGAGAGTGAGTTTTTGCAGGGTTTTCTCTATTTTGGAAGGGGCAACAGCCATATGCCAATATCGACATACCTGTACTGATTGAGTATATGGTGGTATCTGTTTGGGAGTAGTACTTTCTGAGCTTGCTTAGAGCAACCTCCATGGTGTCTCTCTGATCTGGGCTTAACCACAAATCACTGCAACCCTCCAGCCTGTCCTCGAGCTTGTCCTCTAGCTGGTCAATTAGAAGGTTGTATACTGGTATCGCAGAGCTTATTGTTGGGGTTGTTTGTTTGACTATATTCTTCATACAATCATCGAAACACTGGTAGTTATATGTAGTGAGGTATTGTATTGTGCGGAGGCAGACAAAATGAGTGTGGAGCCAGAGCAACCACCACTTACTTCCAAAACTCTGACAACATTCCTAAGTACATCCCACTCACTTTTACCTAGAGCCTCGGCCTGTATTTCCTTATCAGTAGCTATTGTTGAATCTATTGGCTTTTTTTTTTTTTTTCCTTTAAATAAATCTTCCATCATCCGAAACAGTTGCTTCAGCTGACTGAAGAAAAAAAGGATGCATACCACAGCAAACTCCAGCATGCACTGGATCATTGCAAATGTTGAGTTCCAATGCATACAGACATCCAATATAAGCTCTTTCGGGGCTAAACTGATTGCCCTATACTGCACAGCGAATTTGTCTCATTGTTGTGGGGACAATCGGACTAACACAACCAGTTTGTGCAGCTTGGAAATTATACTCAGGGCCCCTCCTCTCTCGGATGTTTTGTCTACGTGCATAAGATAGTTCTGAACAGCAAGATTCAGTACAAGGGCCTGGCATCATACATGATAGCTTTCTGCACTGAAGGCCACATTTTCCTGTTTGAGGCTGGCCACTAAAACTTGGAAAAATGTTAAGTTGTTTGTGGCATTGTCTGTCGTAATGGCTAAAATCTATACTTGAAATATTCAGTTGGCAAATTATGCGAAAATAAATAACCAACAAAATCTGTTTTGTTTAAGGACCTCCCTCAAAACACCGACCTAACAGCAAGTCCCCCCTTTTTTTACCTTGGTTGTGATCCCAAGCTCCCAGATACAACTAATAAAAGCATCTGCGATGTTGTCTCCAGAATGAGGGCCAGCAAGTTTGACGAAGTCAAGGGTGAGAGATTTAAGCTACCAATCGAGGTCAATCCAATGACCAGTAATGCCCAGAAACGAAATTGCATTGGGGGATATCCATGTGTCGATCATAAATGAAATTTTGCCTGCCAAATTCTGCTTATTGAATATAAGGTTAATTTGGTGAGCTCTTTTATATAATTCAGCTTGCAAAGGTCATGGTGCTGCCCTTATTTTACCTGAAGTATCTGGTAGAGATTGTTGTGCTCCTTCCTATAGGCCTCCAGGACATCTTTGTGAATAGTATTGGCACTTGGCAAATATAAATCATGCTTGAGGAGGCCAAAGATGCTATGCAATTGATCACTCTCGATGGTTGTGAATGGCTGGTCTGTGCACATAATCCAGCGAATGAGCCGATTTCAAAATTCTGCCAAAGAGTATGGCTAAATATTTTTGATTAAATGGCATTGTTGGTACAGAAATGGTTGGGCAATCAGATAAATGTACCCACCACAGCTTGGATGTCGATTTTATTTATCTTTGTGTTCTTTTTGATTTTGTCAGAGTGCTTGTCTTTTATGTGTTGATTCATGTTCGAGGTCATACCACCAAGCATTTTGAACTTCTGGCTGGTGCAGTTTATAGGAGTGGATGAAACAATATCATGTATGTGTCAAACAAGTCAATAGGTGCATCTTAATTTTTTACCTGCAATAATTACAAACAACATCATCTCCTATCTTAGCACAATGTTGCCAGATTTTGGAGCGAGGATTGCATGGAAGGTGTGGAGCTATCAGGGATGTTTGACTTGAAGCATCATCAGTACTGTGAACTGTTGAAGACTGATCTGTCGACATGTGTGTTTGCATGTTTGTGTATGCATGTGTGTGTATTGTGTGTGTATTGTGTTGTGGATGCGTCTGGCATATGAGTCATGTGGAGGATTTGGATTGGAGGATTCAGTTGAAGGATTCAGATTCAGATTCGGATTGGAGGATTCAAATTGGAGGATTCGAATTGGAGGATTCGAATTGGAGGATTCGGATTGAGTGATTCGGATTGAGTGATTCAGATTGAGTGATTCAGATTGAGTGATTCGGATTGAGTGATTCGGATTGGAGTGGTTCAGATGGGTGATTTGGATGGGGTGATTCGGATGGGGCGATTTGGATTAATCCAAGTTGATTCGGATGGCTTCGGATTTGAGATTCAGATCAAACTATCATGTGATGAATTGAATCTGGATTTGATTCAAATTGACTTGTTCGGAGCACTAGGCAGAGGGGAGATATGGGATGTGAGGAGCTGGGGAGATAGACTGGTCTGGGGAGAATGGATACATATGGGTTGGGAGTCGGTCATAGTGGGCTCATATTATTGTTCTGTCATATGGGGTGAGCATGTGGATTGGGTGCAGGGTCTCCTGGAGAGCAGGGTTCTTGTAGAAGCTGGAGTGGATATGCTGGGTGGAGATTTCAATATGGTCCAGGATGCATAGTTGGATAGAACAGATGGTGGCTGGGGAGCTGAGACTAGGAGTAGAGGGCTGATGGCATGGGAGGAAGTGGAAAGGCTTAGCGCTCTGGTAGATATAAGTAGGAAATACTGGGGAGATAGGAGAGTGTACACACATTGGGCAGGAGGTCTGGGGACAAGGATTGACTGGATTCTGACAGCTAGCTGCTGGGGCTTGAATATCTGGAAGTCGCTGGAGATAGAATGGTACCCATGGTCAGATCATTGGGGGTTGTTAGGATGAGGACATTTCAGGAGAAGTGGGGATGGGCCTGGACATTGGTACCTCAATGCCTCTTTATTAGAGGATGGGATCCAGTGGGATGTGTGGGCTGAAGTTATACAACTAAGGGTAACAAGCTGGAGACAGGAAGGTGCCCCTGTTGGTATCTAGTAGATGAGGCTGAAAGAGAGAGCAAGGGCCTACTGGAGTGAGGTTGGCAAAGAGGTGGGGAAGCAGAAGAGGCAATGGGTGAGATGGGCTACTGGAAGGCTGTCTAGACTCTTAGAGGATTGGGCAGGCCTGGCAACATCAGTGGGAGGTGAGGACTAGAGGATGAGGAGGGCTAAAATAGAAGTTGGAGAATTACAACAGGTGTTGTAGGAAGAGGAGGAGGCCAGGGTACAGAGCTTGGCCACGCGGCTTCATTGGCAGAGTTTGGAGGAAGGAGAGAGGCCCTTATAAGGGCCCTTCAGACAAGAAGAGTGCAGCAATGATGGGAAGGGATGATTGACTCTGAGGGTATATTAGTACATGGGGTACAAGACATTCTTGGATCACTGAAGGAGCAGTGGAGTGGATTGTGGAGTGAGGAGGAGGGTGGAGCTGGCCCTGATACTATTGATTGGATATTGGAGGATTGATACCTCCCACAAGTAGATGGGCTGGAGGACTTGGTACTGCCAGTTCAAGAAGAAGAGATCTGCCAGGTTCTTGTGGCAACAATACTGGGTACTGTACTGGGGGAGGATGGTCTGCCCTGGGACTTCTGGAAGAAAATGATTGGAGTTCCTGGAGTACTGGGTGAGATGACAGCACTGTGTGACTTTATCCTACAGACAGAGAGATGGGTGGGGGAGCAGGATCTGGGACTGGTGATGCTGCTTTACAAGAACAAAGAAAGGAGAGAGGACTGGAAGAACTGGCAGCCAATAATGCTGCTGGATATGGACAGAAAATTGGTCATGAAGGTGGTAGTCGCAAGGCTACAGAAGGTGGCCCAGCAAGTTTTGGGTGTTGAGCAGAGGGGCTTTGTAGGTGGCTGGCTCATTTGGGATGACACAGTCTGGGTGCATGGCATTATTGAAGGGGCACGAGCTTGTGGTTTGGATGGGAGACTGGTTTTCTTGGATCAGGAGAAGGCTTATGACTGAGTGCGACAAGTCTGGTTAGCTAAAGTATTGGACAGAATCAGAGTTCTATACCAGTTCTGGTCAGTGATGGTCAGCCTGTTGGAAGGAAGTAGGGCTGCACTCATTTGCAATAAGCATAGAGGGGTATTGTTTCCCCTGGGAAGGGGTGTTCCACAGAGGGACCCACTGTCCCCCATTCTGTATACTCTTTCACTAGAACCCCTAATGGACAGAATTTGGAGGAAGATAGAGGGGCTCAATATCTTTGGTATAGGGTGGAAAGTTAGAGCCTTTACAGATGACATGGTGGTTGGCCTGGGATCTATTGCTGATGTTGAAGAGCTACAGAAGACAGTGGAGTGGTATGAGATGAACTTGGGGGCCAAAATCAATTGGCATAAGTATGAGACAATAGTATTAGGCAATGGCCTGGTGGGGGCAGACATTATTGGAACAATAGTCCCTGCTGGTGAGGCAGTGTGGTACTTGGGCATTTATTTGTCAGTATATAGATCAGTACTTCCCAGACTCTGGTGGGAATAGTGAATTGGAGTCTGGGGGGAGGTCCTGCAGAGCTGGGGTGGTTGCCACTTATCTCTGGCAGGGCATGTATCAGTTCTGAATATCTATTGGCTGCCAAAGCTGTAGTACCTGGCTTATCATTTGGACTTCTCAGCCTGGGTGGTGAAGAGACTATTGAAGCTGGCCAAAGGGTGTATCTGGGCTGGAAGGAGGAGTCAGATCAGTTGGGAAGTCTTGTCCTTACCAGTGGAAAGAGGAGGTCTTGGACTGGTTGACTTCTTGAAGAGGTTACATTGCCTGAGAGCATGGTGGTTGAAGAGAGTAATAGAGCTGAGGGGGGGGTGGTTGGGTCCCACTCCTGCAGAAAGTTTGGGAGTTGAGGTCTGCACCAAGAGGCTCAACAGGAGATCTGCTATCATTGGTTGGGCTTCAGAACATTGCCCAAGTACATTTTAAAGATTTCTGGTGGGGAGTAGTAGAGGGGGCGCACTGTATTGGATTTCATTGGTGTGGAAATAAAGGTAATGAGGCTTGGGACCCAGCAATGTGGAGATGGGATCGAGTATTGCTGGGAGGCATACTCTTAGCTGAGTTTGATATTGGTGATGGAATAGATTACCAATGAGGACCAGACCAGGATCTGTAGCCTAGTGGATGGCAGGAAGTGGGGATCAGCGAGGAGTGGGACTGGCATGGTATTTGGGCATAGAGTGCTGAGGTGCAAAGGTGGCTGCCACTGAAGTACTGGGTGATCTGGTGGCGCATGTTGAGGAGGAATGTCATGCTCAACTTCCATTCAGGCCACCTTGTTGAGGGGGGTTGTTTTGACTGTGAGGAGTGTTACAATGTTGGGCAGGTCAGAGGATATGTACAGATATCTGAACATTGGCTAAGAGAGTGTGAGGTACTTAGTGACTTTTGAAGGGTCATTGGGGATCATTTGGAAGTAGCATATAGGGGACATGGCACATGGGGCCAGTAGGAGGACTTGAGGGATAGACTGGTGGGGGGGGTGGGAAAGGAGTGGCTTACATTGGATTGGGCTTTGGTGATTTGGGTAGGGTTGGTGAGTTACTGGTTATTTGTTTTTGAGGGAGAGAGGCGATTGAGCCTGGGGGATTAGCTGCGGTGCTGGCATAGACTGGTGGAAGACACCCTGACAGGCTGGTGGCTGAGTTGGGGATTGCAGGGTAGGTGATGGTATTGCTTGGTAGAGAAGATTTGTGGGCAGAGTGGGGGTAGAGTGGGAGTGATAGGTGCAAAGGTGACTTTTGTTGATAATGATGCTGGGGGAGGTTCCTCCATAGGGATCGGGTAGTGGGAGGTGATATTGTATACTTGTTTATAGAATGGTAATAAATGGCAAAGTCCAAGTGACTATAAAAAAAA
>RBNI01000635.1:0-28382 GCA_003990745.1 Jimgerdemannia flammicorona | reverse complement strand
TTTGGAAGGCCTTTACTTATTTCCGCCATTATTCTCTCACCCTCTCTCACTCTTCATTTCTTGCAGCTCATCTTCTATGCTGTCCTGTGCTCCCTACTCGAGGTGCATTGTACATATTCTCCATGCTTTTTTTATTTTTGAGGGGCCTTTACTCTCACTCATTCTCTCATTCTCTCACTCTCTATTTCTCACAACTCAGCTTCTGCATGCCTTGCTGTCTGAAAAAGTTGCACCCTTCTGACATGCTCATTTTTGGTATATTGCATTTATTCTTGATATCAGCTTCCCATCACAAAGATACTCACTGCAAAGATACTTGCTTGCCTGCACAGGTAATTTGAAGACTGTTTGGGGGGGTGTCCCCTGATCTGTGTCAAAAATATCCTCTCTCTTTTCTGAAGAGGACCTCTTGTGGCCTGTCTTCCTTATCCAGAAGGCCAGATGAGGCAGAAGGCCAATTGAGGGGGTGTCTCTCGATTTGTACTAGTGACATTCTTTCTCTTCAGAGGAGGATCTCTTCCAGCTGGCTTTCTATATCTTTGGAGGACTCTGCATCTCAAGAAGATTGGAGGAGATCAATCAGAGGGGTGCCCTCCAATTTATGCTGGCTACATCCTCTCTCCTTGGAGGAGGACCTCTTCCAGCTGGTCTCTAGTATCTTTTTGTGGTGGGCAGGCAGGCTGGCTAGCTGCCAACATAGCCCTGCACCAGCTGAAGACTCCTGGCAGTTAGCCTTAGTCATCTTACCATGACCAGAGGCCGAGATATCCTCTTGCTTCAGCCATGAACTGGGCTCCTACATCCTTGTGCATATTTTTATTCCACCACTGACAATCCACTCTTCTGTACTATACCAGTTTCCTTCGGAATATTTTTGTGAAATAGAGGAAGATTTTGTCCCTGTTGACTTTGATTCAGATGAATTGCTGACTGCTTTGAGACAGGAGTTAGAGGCCGCCTTATTAATACCAGCTATTCTTCCGTCAAGTAGAGTTATCCCAGGACTTGATTTTGGAAAATCTTTGGAACATGACATTTTGGAAAAGTTTTTGGGCTCACTAGCTTATGTGATTGATACAAAATGAGGAATTGATACACTTCAGGAGACATTTAGAAGTCCTTATTATGAGGGATTGGCTGAATTGTGTCATTTTCATTTTCCTGAGAGTCCTCCTTTGATGGGTTTAAAGATATATAATCGAATTTTTCAATATCTTTCTACTATTTGGGTAAGTTGCTTAGAATTCTGAGTATTTTTTTTTTTTTTTTAAGAAAGGAATCTCTTTTTTTTTGGTTAAGTTTTTTTGATTTTTTTGTTTTTTTTTTTTTTTTTTAAGAAAGGAATCTCTTTTTTTTTGTTTTATAGTTACTTGGACTGCCCTTTATTGCTGCTGTCTATAATAATAATGATACAATATCACCCCATCCCCTCAACTGATATCTCTCAGATCCACTCCTCCCCCCTCAATGCCCCCCTGCCTAAGAACAACTCAGTCACCCACTACTCGAATCCTCTTGCTACTTTTCCAGGAGATACACTGTACCAAACCTCTGTAACTCCCCCCACCTGGCCTCCACCCTTGCCACCAGCCATTCAAAATATCCAGTAACAATCATTCCCAATGTACCACCCTATCTCCAATCTCAACCTGCTGGCTCTCCTCAAATACATGTACCCAATGCCCAGCCATTCCAACCTATATGGCCAGAGCCCAGCCGAGGGTCAGCCATTTATCCCCAACCCCACTGACCAGCCTTTGGTAGAGCTCTCTCCACCTCCTCCCTTCCCCTCCCTCCAGGGCTTGCAGCCCTAAACGGTCTATGATATGTCCCCAAAACACCCCCAAAATGTCACACTCACTAAGCCAATGTTCAGGTATTTGAATCACTCCTCCTTCCTGACCAACATTGAAACATTCCTCACACTCAAATGTGCCACCAGCCATCAAGTGCCCAGACTGATAGATCAATATCACATTCTGCCATAGAACTTGCCACCATACTACCCAGAACTTGGGGGGCAGCCACCACATCATCTGCTTACTCCAAAGCCAGAGACCATTCCAGTCCCACTTCTCACCAATCCCAACCCTCTGCCAGACTTCAGGCTAAAGATCTCTACCCAAGCCCCTCAAATACTCCATACTATTGCCAAGCTAGAAGTCCTCCACCAAAGCACCACCCAGCAGTAGTCTGTTCCATCACCACATCCATGGTCCCCAATCCTCCTCTCCTTTATCCCCCTGCCACCAAAGTCCAATTCTCTTAGCTCTATTCACCACCCTCTACTAAAAGCCCTTATACCACATCCTCCTGCTCCCATCCATGGCCACCATCGCAAGCAGGTCACCAGAAGCTCCATGAGAGGAATACCAAAACTCCCACACCCTCTGCATGAGTGGCACCAACTTCTGGCCCCTCAGCTCACTTGCTCTTCTCAGCCACCAGGCTCTTAAGCAATGAAGCCATTTAGTAAAGTCCACTAAACCCAGCCCACCTCTTTCCACTGGTAGGGTAAGAACCTCCCAACCTATCTGACTTTGCCACCCTCCCTAGATCCATGATCTTGCCATCTTCAACAGCCCCCTGACCACCCAAGCTGGGAAGTCCAGATGATACCCCACATACCACAACTTCAGCAGCCAATACACATTCAGCACCATCACCCTTCCTGCTAAGGATATATACTGACCACCCCATTGCAGAAGCACATTTCCCCACTCCAGAAGTCATTAGTCCTACCAAGCATGGGGGAGAAGTGACCCAAACACCAAGAAGTAGATCTCCAAGTAATGCACTGGCTCACCTGCCAGCACCACTGTCCCAATTACATTACCACTAATGATTCCACTACCTAGCACCAGAGTCTTGCATTTGCACCAATTGAGTTTAGTACCAGATCCCCTCTCATACCATTCAACAGACCATTGTAATTCCCCCACATCTGCCAATAAGCCCAGTCCAACCACCATGTTATCCACAAAGACCCCCACCTTCCAATTTATCCCTAGAATGTCCAAACCCCCAATCTGATACCAGATCCTATCCAGTAGGGGCTCCAGAGAGAGGGCATATAAGATGGGTGACAGAGGGTCACCTTGTGGCACCCCACAACTAAGAGGAAAGGCCACCCCCCTGTGGCCATTGACTACCAATGTAGCCTGACTGTCTTCCAAAAGACCAATCAATGACCCATGGAACCCTGGGGGAACCCCAATCCATTTCAACACTCCCTCTAACCAGATCCTCTGCACTCTATCATACACCTTCTCCTGATCCAAAAAGACCAACTAGCTATTCTCTCCTGCAGCCCAGGCTCCTTCAATCACACCATGTACCTAAGCTGTCCCATCCTGGATCAACTGGCCACCGACAAATCCATGTTGCTCCACACCAAGCACTTGCTGAGTGATTCCTTGCAGCCTCATCACCAATATCTTTGTCACCAGTTTGTGGTCCATGTCAAGTAGTATGATTGGCCACCAGTTCTTTCAATCTTCCCATCTCTTCTTATCCTTATAGAGCAAGGAGACCAGCCCTAGGTGCTGGCCCCCAATCCAAGTTCCAGACCAAAGAACCTCACCACACATATTCATCATTTCCTCCAATACCTCACCCACCCTAGCCATCTTCTTCCAAAAATCCCAGGGAAGTCTATCCTCCCCCAGAGCCATCCCCTTACTGATTATAGCCAAAACCTTGCAAATTTCCTCTCTGCTCACTGGGTCCCCCAAAGTCCCCAGGCCCATTGCAGGGTCTGGATGCCAATTCTCCAGCTGCCTCTCAGTTCAAAGCATCCTCCCCCCCTTCCTCCTTGCTCTATAGATCCTCCCAATGGGTTCTCAGTAATCTCAGAATTGCCAGAGTCCCCACCACCAGCTCCCCATCCATATCCAGGACTCCCTCTCACTGCTGCTTCATTTATCATACTTGTAACATCTGTGATAAAAACCTAGTAAATCTCTCTCCCTCCTCAAGCCCCTGCCACTGCAGCTATACCACCATCCCCTTCAGCCTTGCCTCCTCCTCTCTTTATAATACTTCTTTAAGCTCCTCAACTTCCTTCTGGATCCTTACAATATACCAGTTGGTCACCTCCCAATCTTCTAGCACCCCCGCCCATCTCCCTATAAGTGCTGCCAATTGCCGTGAGGCCCATAGCACTCTCTGCCATCATTGGGCACACCTTCCTTTAACTGCTTCCCTGTATGCTCACCTTCAGCCTCCTCCAGCAGTCTCCAATCACCAGGCCCTGGTCCTGCCACCTCCTAATATTCCCAATAACCTCTTTTTCCCAGTTTGCCCACAAAACCCCATTCTCTAACAAAGAAGAATTTAGTCACCAATGTCCAGGCCCATCCCCACTTCCCCCAAACCTTCTCCCTTCTAGCAGACCCCAGTGATCAGACCACAGATACCAAACCACCTCCAGCATTGCCCAGACATCTGCTCTCCAGCAATCTGCCATCAATATTCAGTCAATTCTGGAGCCCAGCCCTGCTGTCCAGTGAGTATAAATTTGACAATTGTCCCAAAACCATCTCCCTGAATCAACCAAAGTACTCAACCTCTCTATCTCCAATCAGTTATCCAACCCACCACTCTTGCTCTGCATTCCTCTCCCTCCATCTGTCCTGTCCATCCCCTTATCTCATACCATATTGAAGTCACCCCCCAAGTAGTCTAACCCAACCTCACCCAAGACACCAGCCTCTTTCAATCTGCAAATCCAATCTATCTACTCCCCTCTCTCAGCTGGGCAGTAATATAACCCAACTATCAATGGGCTCCATTCAGGCCTCTTTTTTTTTTTTTTAATGGACTCATAGTCTCGCAGATTTTTATTGGAAGGGAACCTAGACTATATAGGCCAAAACCCTCCCCCACCACCCACCAAACAATATCCCCCCATTAACCTAGGCTACTAAATTGTCCAGCAGTCCCACCACTCCAGCTATGTCTATTGAACACTGGCTATATTGATCCCCATGACATAGACTAGACTTGTCTGCTCACTAGGACTGGATCATCATTTACACATGAGAGCATACCTATACATCAGATCTAGCAGCACCAGGACTGAATAAAGAATAGCCCCCAGAACCCCAAAAGAAAGCCTGAGGTAAAGAAAAAACCCCCCAACTAATCAATGGAGAGCAAAGTAGATTCAAAGCAGGTGAGTAAAGGACTTACATGCAGCACCTTCCTCAAAGGACTTATATATGGGCTAGGGCCTGAAAAGACCCCACTCCCACTCCCTGAGCCTGTGGGCCTTGATTATATTACCATGTCAGCTGCTAGTTCCAATTGGGTACTGCCAAATGAGGAAGGCCCCACTCCCCAAGCCTGTGGGCCTCAATTGTATTGCCATGTCAGCTCCTGGTTCCAGTTGGGTATAGCCAGGATGCTGGCCCCTGCACCACCCCACCCCCCACCAGCCAATCAAAAGGCCCCACCGAAATATCATCCACCCCAGCCCCAATGACCACTCTAGCCTGGTACCCCACTGGTTTACCGTTATTGCCCATCCTCCTATCTGTGATGGCCATCTCCCCTCCTATCCTGACAACACCTGAAAAACAGTCACCTACACCAGAACCATGCTCACCGAGAAGCTCACCAAAGCCAGAGGGCCCCACCACAGGTACCAAGGACCTACAGGTAACCTACACTGAGCACTTGATGCCCAAGGTCAGCTGACTCTCTATGTAATCCATGACATACTGAGACAATACCTTATTGGCGATGGCAAAAGGAAGAAGGCACTGTACCAAAACAGATACACTCCAGACACAGCCAAAGGTACCAGAAACTGTGAAAAAGTAGAGAAGACACTGATCCGACACCAATAAAGGGGCAACCCATCACTATTACCTTCCTCCCACCATGCCCATACAGGCACAGCAAACCAACCTGAGGTAGAGGGGGTAATAATAGAGGAAAGGGGACTCGGAAGGTCGCCTACCAAATCTTGTGATCAGTAAGGTAGCAGAGAAAGAGGCACCATCCCAGCCTCTTCCACACTCCCTACACCAACTGAGACCCCCAATGTCCAATGTCCCCAATGTCCCCCATCTCTTTTTGAATGAGGATACCCACCCTCCCCATCCATACTGCAGCCCCCCCCCATTCCTTAGTCCAATCCTGCAAGTCTACATCCACCTCATAATGGACATCCTGTAGCAAGAAGAGATCTGCATCCAGTCCCTTTAGCTATCCAAATATGTACTTCCTCCTAGCCACTCCCCATAACCCATTTACATTCAAAGAGAATATTCTAGTTGTACTGTTCATATTGAAAAAATGTTTGAATTTGAGATCCCAGCCTAGTATTCCATGCTTATCTCATCCCCAGCCAGATCTAAGCACTGCTCTGCTTCCAAGTCACTCTCCGCAATAGCCTGAGCATCCAATGCCTCCAAAATTTCCTAACATTCCACCCCATCCACCACCTCTATCTCTATCCAGTAATCTATACAGACTGCTCTCCACTTCTCCAATCCCTTCCTTGAGCCCCACAAATATGCTGCCCAGTCATTTGCAATCCCTCTAAGTTCCTCCTCCCTCTGATCATCGACTTGGTATTCAACTGATTCCAAGAGGACCACCAGGATCTCATTCCTCACCTTCCTCGGTATCTCCTCCCCCCAAAGGATTTCCTCTCAATGCCTCTCTTCTATAACCTAGATGTCCTCTCCCCCCAGCTCCTCAGCTGCCATCTCTTCCAGAGTCTTCCACAGCCACTTCTCCTCATCCACTACCTCTGCCACACCCTGGGTGATTTGACCACCCCCCACCTCTGGGTCCACCAGAGTGCTCCTCCTCACTGACTCATCCCACTCCTCATCTGGTATATCCAGCAACTCCTCCTCTCCCTCTGCCCCACCTGGGACACTATACTGAGGGTGTACTCCTTCACTCATTTCTGCATCTGCCTCCACACTGCCTTCCCTCTCCTCTCCCAATCCATCCTGTGCCCCACCTTGGGCCATCTTGCTTCCCCCTGCCCAGATACTCTCCTGCAATCCCACTTTTCCATTCTCTGTACTGCTGCCTGCCCCACCACCACCCAACTTTGCCAGCAGCTCCTTCTGGATTTCCTCCCCTGTATCTTCTCCCAGGTCACCCGATCCATCCTGACCCTCTTCCTATTGACTACTTCCACCACCATCCTGGCCTCATACTCCTTTCAAGCCAATCTTCTCCTCTCAACTGCTCCTTCCGGATCCTCCAGAGCCTTAAGCAAATCTTCCTCCTCTTTCTAAGTCCTCTTCACCCTCATGACCTTGCACTCCACCTGGCCCCACTTTAGAGTTACCAGCCAGTCCCTCATCTTCTCTGTGTTCTCCTTTCCAGCCAGCCTCACCCAGATGTCAATATCACCAGTCCGAAGCTCCATACCCTCCCAGACCTTGAACCCAACAACCACAATCTCCCTATACTCCTTGACCACCTCAACAATTAACTCCCTAGCCCTCTCCTTCAATACTGTAGAAAGATCCAATACCATCAACTGCACCACTCAGGGGTCCCAGTGTATGCACCTGGCCATAGAGACCACAACCCCACCCACTGTCACCCCCTTCTCTATGGCAGCCAGCAATGCTTCTTCTTCCTTGAACCCCACCTCGACCTCTTCTTTCCTCTTCAAAAACTTTACTGATGCCACCCCTTTCACCTCCTGTACCACCAGCCCCAAGATCATCCTTGCTGTCACCACCAAGCCCCTGAAACACATTGTGACAGCAAATTCTGACCTCAATTTCTTGAGTAATGGTGCCAACACCATGCCCGTCACCCCATCTGCCAGGTCCCTGGGCCTCGTGCCCACCCTCTGTCCTGAATTAGCAACCACCATCATATCTGGATTTTTTTCCAGATCCCCAGTCACAGCCCCATCAACAGTCACATCTCCAGCCCCTACTCCCCCTCCTCCCCTACCACTGGACACTCCCCTGGGCACTCCTCTCTATCCCCCAGCAGCAGCCATCAATATCTTCCCCAGGCCCAGCCAACTATCCAGACCAGAGGCCATTCTCCCCATCTTGACCTTATTAGCAAAGGTCAACCTCTCCCCTCCTCACTGCCTCAGGCCTCCCCTCTCTCCACCACCAGAGCCTCGGCCAGCCATTGAGGCCCCTGGCATCCCCAAACCATCTCCCCCTCTCTCTACTTACTGCCAGCCAAAGGCACTACCTCCCCCCTGGCTAGTATACTCACCAGTTTGATTGTTGCTATCTATATCAATAGTCATCTATTACCAAAAACATTGTAGAAAGTATTGTCTGAGTCTTGTGTCACCTGAATGTTATCAGTGAAAGATGATTGTTAAAAAAGGAATCTTGCTAAACTTAGATTACCAAAAAAATTATTTTGCTTTTTAGAAGGCAAAGAAGGATTGACACAAAGTACAATTGATAGATTTTTTGGATCAGCAATGACAATATTGGGAAGATCAACAAAACCTCAAGGCTAAATTTATCTAGACTCAATTCCATATTCCAAGTCTTCATGATTTTGAAATATTGAAAATTCCGAGGCTTGATCTTCCAGTGGGGCAGACAACAATACTTTATATGCAGAATTTGGAGGAAGTTGGATGTCAATATTCTGTCAAGTCTTCAGAAAAAGGATGTCAAAATTGATTTTGAACTGTGATGTTTTTGGAGTCTTCCACTTTACCAGCTAGCATCCTAAATTTGTATCATAATTATATTATTCTGGATGCTGATACAGAGGAAGTTGTTCTAGTAGTTTGGAGAGGAATGTTGGGAGATCAAGCAAGCCAAGTTTTGATAGATGTTTGTGAGGAGGCTTTCAAAGTACAGAAAGCTGGATTGCATGGTAAAGTTCGAGCAGAGACTGGATCTTATGTGTCAGCTGGCTACACTTTGATCTATGCTAGTAGAATGCATTGTCATATTATATCTCTCAATAATTTTAAACTACAAATTGGACAAGATAAATGAGAGGAATATGAAATAGCTATTATAGAGATGGCTTTGCTTCTCTTTAACACTTCTTGTCAGATGTGGTGGCAAATTCCCCTACTTTACTCAATTTTTGAATAATTCAATACTCCTTATTGCCTATCTCCTGAAGAAATTTTGGCATCCTCAGCATCTTTAGCATCCTTAACTTTGGTATCAGAATTCTCAACTTTGCCATCAGCATTTACTTCAGCTTTGAAATTACCTGGAATTGATAGAGGTCAGATAAATCAGAGTCAATCTAGGATATATTTTAGACTTGGTGGATTTCAGTTTGAGCAAAATATAGCGAAAGTCAGCAATATATTTTTTAGATGATGTGTAAGTTCTCCTACTCACACTGATCAAGATGTGATATCTGTTTTACTCTGCATTGTCAAACATAAAGGACAATATACTTCAAAATCTGGAGACTTATTCTATAATCTGGCTTATGGCATTAGAGTTCCACTAGAGTCAAATATGATGATGGTATTTCACTCAAATCAACCACATGGTTCAACAGTTATTAGAGATGAAGAAGTTCTAAATAGCTTATCAATAAGTGTTTGTCATAGAACTTTGAAAGCTATGAGCTATTATAATAAATTTTTTGGAAATTTGGAAGAGCAAAAAAATCTGTAGATATTTTGAATATTTGGTTATTGTTTTTTATATTGTATCTTAGTTTTTGAATATTTTATAGAAGTTTTGCTTTTTCCTTAGAAGTTCTGTGAATATGGAGAGTTTTTTTGCTTCAAAGGAATTACTCTTTTTGGTGAGCTCCTTAATTTGCACTGGCTGGCTCCTAATATAGTTTATCATATAAAGAATTCAGGTCAACCTGAATTCATCACATGATAAATTCAAACTGATCTGAATTCATTATATGATAAATTCAAACTGGTTCAAATTCATCATGGGATGAATTTGAACTAATTCAAATTTATCAGGAGACAAATTCAAACTGATTCGAATTCATCACAGGACAAATTCGAACTAATTTGAATTTATCATGGGATGAATTTGAACTAACTCAAACTAGTCACATGGTTGGCAAATTCAAATCAGGTTCAAATTTCCCTGGCTTGATCAGAGCACTACTTGAAATCCATAAGTATAGATGATATACTTTATATAAAATTAATCTTGATCTTAAGAAAATAGTTTTCCAGAATATCTAGAACTTTCAGAAAATTCTTTCAGAACTATGTAATAGTACTCTAACAAAGTACTCTCTTATAACTTGGTAGCAGTAGTTTATAATCAAATTCTGCTTCAAGATACTTCCTCACTTAGCTATAACTTTCTGTAGAAATTCCTACAAGTTGGTATAAAGCCCAACTACTGAACTGAAATTTATTCTGAACTATCTGATAATCTGAAGTGAATTGAACCTAATATATAAGAATAATTGGATCTCTATACCTATAATAAGTAGGATAAGCTTCATATGTATAAAGAAGTACTCCAATTGAATCAGCAGATAGGTGAAACTCTATTCACTGAACTCCTTCTCTATACTCTGTAAGTTAAGACAACAAAGGTCTTATAGAAGCCTTCTTTACTCTTCTCTTTTTTTTTTTTTTATAATCATCTTCTTTACTCTTCTCAATAAGAGTTTTATAAGCTCTATAAACTCAAGTGATCTAGGACATTCAGTAGCTATCTTTCTAGCCTTAATTCTTTATGAAGTTCAAGCCTCTATAGCCAAGTGACTCAACTCTACAAATTATCACTATACTAGAACCAAGACTGCCCTATACTATTTCCATAATTATAAGATCTACTATATTCTTAAAAAAGAAGTCAGAGAAATCCTTTATTAATAATCAGATCCTGAGCCAGAAGTAGGTCTAGCTAAAACTCTATCTGAACCCAAAACCAAACTAGAAGCAGAATCTAATCTCAAAGAAGCTTTTGATTTAAGCCCATCTGGACTCTGGTACATAATCAATATTATCTACTTTGATATTGAACAAACCCAGCTACACTAAGACCAAAGTGAAGAAGAGAAGTATCTTACTAAATTCAATCTCAGATATACTGCTAAAGGAGATATATCTATCTCAGAACAAAATATACTCATAAAACAATAGACAGTTATCTATTAGACTCTTATATCAGATCTATAATAGTTATTTCAGAAACTCATACAAACTCAAGAAACACTATTATACTCTATACTAGTATTTCAAATCATACTAGTAACTCTATTACTAGTAGTTCAACTATCTCCTATAAATAATATAACAAATTAATAAATTCAAGATCTTATAGCCCAGATAGCTATAATAGTAGCAACTATTACTACCTTAGCTGAACAGACCTGGTCAACTAAAAGTCTGAGTCTACTTATCTTTAATAGTATTACACAAGAAGTCCAAAGCTTTATTAGTATAGTAGATATCAATTTTGAAGTCAATCAATAGATCAATGAGCAAGTTGCTGACTGTCTTCTAATAAATAACTAAGACTACACTATTGAACAACTTTTTGTCACTACTATGACTTATGTCTACTAAGTTGTTATATATATATACCAAAACAAAATATATATATATATATATATATATCAACTATATTTAAAAAAAAAAGAATATAAACTAGAATAAAAAAAAGCAATATAATATATACAAAAGAAATTAAAACTATATATAATCCAGAATTACAACTATCAAGGAATTTTTATAAGTTGAAAAGTATTTCATAATACCCATATAATATATAATGTATATAATCTACTTATAGATAAGGAATGTTAATGTATATATAATATGAGACTTTTAAAAGTCTGAAAAGTATTTGATTATTAACCACTAGACTTTGCCAAAATACTGAATGTTGTTGCACCAATTATTGCACTTGTTGTACTAAATATTATTAGTAGTACCTATGCTGCTAATATTGTTGGCAGTACTCATACTGCTAATATTGGTTGTACTCATACTACTGATGTTATTGGTAGTACTCACACTGAGCTTGGATTTGGGTTTACTCCTATTGTTGTTATTATTGTTCATGCTTTGGACCTTATTGGTATTTACTTCATCTACTTTTAATCTTATTATCCACACTGGCTTTATTTGCCATGTTGAACTTACTCAGACTTGTTGGTCTCTTCCTGATCTTATCAGTCTTATTGATCTCTTCTATAACCTTATTGCTATCTATTTCACTGATCTCATTTGTCATATTTTTGCTAGTATCATTGATCTCATTTGCTGATCTCATATATACTGACTTTATCAGTACTTTAGATCTTATTGGTATTTGCCTCATCTGTACTTTTTGACCTTATTGTCTATACTGGCTTTGTTTGCTATATTGAACTCATCTGGGCTTATTGGTCTTATTGGCCTTTTTTGATCTCAGTCTTATTGGTCTTTTCTATAATCTCATTGGCTATACCTCATTGCTGGCCATATCACTGATCTTGTTATAATTACCTTAACTACTTGGGAGGGCTTCATAATTACCTCAGCACTAGAGAGAACTTTGCCTACTATCTGGAAGGACTTTAGTAATTGTCTCAAATACCTGGACAGACATTTTTATTATGTATAATCACCTTCTGCTATCAGGAAGGACTTCATGATTGCCTCAAATACCTGGGTGGGCACCTTTGTCATAATTACCTTCTGTTATCAGGAAAGACTTCATTATTATCATTAGTGGACTTCTCTTATAATAGAACTATATTTTCTGTTACTGGGGGGCCATTGTAGAGATACCTATCTTAGCACTCTAGCTCATACCTATATTCATCAGTATAGTATATAAACTAGAGGAGTTCTAGCTACTAACCAGAGCTCATAATCTGTTGTGATGAACAAAAGAAGCAATTTATTCAAAATGCTATATCATCTATTTTACACATTACTGATAAATGATATAAAACTAATAGAATAGTATATAGTATAAAGTTACATACCTATATATCAAGTTGTCATCCCAATATATCTAAATCTATAAATAGCTTAGCAGTTATAGTATAGTTAGATTAGCTTAGTACTATATAACTACATTCTGACTCATCAATTAGTAGATATCTTGATATATTAATTTACATTTTGTACTATATAACTATATTCTAACTCATCAAATACTAAAGTACTATATTTATATTTAGTCTAGTTCAGATAATCTCTCATTAGTATAAATATCCCCTCTCTCAGATCTCAGAAATAGGATGAGAAATACAACTAAGAATCAGATAAATATTTTCTTACATAATTATCCCTTTATATACTACTTCTAATATTAGTCAATAGTAATATTATAAATAGTGAATAAATTTATTTAATAACTCACAAATTTCTCTTAAGTAAACCTATACTATATTAGGTCCCACTTCTAACTAAATTTAGAAATTTCCTAATTGGGTATTGTTTGTAGTAATATACCAATCCAACTAAGCTGGTCTTAGTTTCTTAAACTTTCTAAAATAAAGAAAATTCTAAATATTCAAAACAAGTCTGAGAAAGAACTTTGATTGAGATATTAACTTAATCTTAAAATCAATAAGCATAGAGGATATACTCTATATGAAATTGATCTTGACCTTAAAAAAACAGTTTTCTAAAATATTGCAGAACTTTTAAAATATCCTTTCAGAACTATATAACAATACTATAACAAAGTACTCTCTTATATTTAGTATAGTCAGTATTATGTTCTGCTTCAGAGACTCACTTAGTGTATATCCTCTCTTAGGACCAATTCTATTATCTAAAGATATACAGAGGATAAATAGATAAACAAATATATAAAAATTGTGATCTGGAATCTATTATCTAGCTATAAACAGTAGTCTATATATGTAGTTTAAATATATATACTAGAGAGATTTAGTATAGTCAGTATCATATTTTGCTTTAGAAACTTACTCAGTATACATCTTCTCTTAGAACTAAATCCAATATCTAAAAATATATAGAAGATAAATAAATGAGTAAATATAAAAAGATTGTAAGCTAGAACCTATTACTTAGCTGCAAATAGTAGTTCATATAGTTCAAATATATATTTAAGATTCAGTATGATCAGTATTATTCTACTTCAGAGACTTACTCAATATATATATATATTTTCTCAGAGCTGATTCTATTGTCTGAAGATATACAAGAGATAGATGAATGAGTAAATATATAAAAATAATGAGCTAGAACCCATTATCTAGCTATAAATAGTAGTTTATACAGTTCAAACATATATTTGAGATTTAGTATGGTCAGTATTATGTTCTACTTCAAAGACTCACCCAGTGTACATTCTTTCTCAGAGCTGATAGAATTCTCTTAAAATCTACAGTATACTAGAGATAGATAAGTAAATATATAATAATTATAACCTGGAATCTATTACCTAGCTATAAATAATAGTTTATATAGTTTAAACAACAAGAGAGATTTAGTATAGTCAGTATCAAGTTCTGCTTTAGAGACTTGTTCAATATATATTCTCTCTTATTACTAATCTAATTTACTTAAAATATATAAGGAATGAATAGATAAGTAAATATATAAAAATTATAATCTAGAATCTATCATCTAGTTACAAACAACAGTTTATATAGTTCAAACATACTATAGAGATTTAGTATGATCAATACTATATTTTGCTTCAGAGACTCACTTAGTATATATTTTTTCTCAAGATTAATCTTATTATCTAAAGATATATATATAGAAGATTGATAGATGAGCAAATATATAAAGATTATAATCTAGAACCCATCACTTAGCTATAAATAGCAGTTTATATAGTTCAAATATACTGTATAGTCGGTATTAGATTTTGTTTCAAAAACTCATCCAGTATATATCCTCTCTTAGGACTAATATAATTTTCTTAAAATCTATAGTATATAGGAGATAAATGAGTAAATATATAAAAATTATAATCTGGAATCCATCACTCAACTGCAAACAGCAGTTTATATAATTTAAATATATATTTGAGATTCAGTATAATTAGTATTATATTCTGCTTTAAAGATTTACTTAGTATATATCCTCTCTCAGAACTAATCTCATTATCTGAAGATATATATATAGAGAATAGATAGATGAGCAAAAATAAGTTCAAACATACTATTAAGATTTAGTATGATCAGTATTATATTCTGCTTCAGAGACTTATCCAGTATATATCCTTTCTCAGAACTAATAGAATTTTCTTAAAATCTATAGTATATAGAGAATAGATGAGCAAATATATAAAGATTATAAACTAGAGCCCATTATCTAGCTACAAATAGCAGTTTATAGTTTAAATATACATTCAAGATTCAGTATAGTCAGTATTATGTTCTGCTTCAGAAACTCACTCAGTATATATTAGCTGATAAAATTCACTTAAAATTTAGAGTATATAGGAGATAAATGAGTAAATATAAAAAAATTATGATCTGAAACCTATTACTTAGCTATAAATAGTAGTTCATGCAGTTTAAACATATCAGAGAGATATAGCTAGTTAGTATTATATTCTGCTTTAGAGACTCACTCAGTATATATTCTCTCTCAGAGCTGATCTTATTATCTAATAATTTATAGAGAATGAATAGATAAATAAATATGTAAAGATTGTGACCTAAAACTTATCATCCAGCTATAAATAGCAGTTCATATAGTTCAAATATATTAGAGAGATTTAGTATAGTCAGCATTATATTCTACTTTGGAGACTTATTCAATATATATTCTCTCTCAGAGCCAATCTTATTATCTAAAGATATATAAAGAATAGATAAATGAGCAAATATATAAAGATTATAATCTAAAATCCATCACTTAGCTATAAACAGTAGTTTATATATTTTAAATATATATTTGAGATTTAGTGTAGTCAGCATTAGTACTCT
The DNA here is from genome assembly GCA_003990745.1 of Jimgerdemannia flammicorona. Lineage (NCBI taxonomy): Eukaryota > Fungi > Mucoromycota > Endogonomycetes > Endogonales > Endogonaceae > Jimgerdemannia > Jimgerdemannia flammicorona. The sequence continues at coordinate 12,545 of RBNI01000635.1, read as the reverse complement.
AAATAGATTTAATTTATTTAGATAAAATTTGATTCAGATTCATCATATGATATATTTGAATCAACTCAGATTGGTCTTTAATCTGATATGAATTAATCTGGATTGATTTAGATTACTTGAAATCTTTGGTAATATCACTCTTCTTATATTATTTTCTTTTCTCAATACTTTTTTTTTTCTTTCTATCTTTATAAATAAATTTATCAAAAAAAGGGAATATTTGAGATAGAAAAGTACTCTCTACTAATAATATTAAATTCTTTCTCATATAAGCAGCATATAAGCTACTTATTGTGAGCCAAAATAGTAGTAGTAATAATAGTAATAGTGATAATAATGATGAGGATGAGGAAGAATTCCAATAATAACTTATAGAGACCATTTGAATCTTGAAATTCATAGACCTTATAGCTATATATATAGTAGTCTTTTTAGAGTAACCAATAGTAGATATAAATTGTCTTTTCACTACTATATTTAAATTTTACAATATAACTGAATTTACTTTATACTGTTCTCTTTTTCTTAGGGTCCACAGCTTTATAGTAAGATCTGCTGACTTTATTTGCAATATCTGGTCAAGATGAAGAAAAACTGGAGAATACTGCAAGGTATATCTTTGATAACTAAGCTATTGAGTTAATACATCATATGGTAGAGGTCTTAAAAGGATCAGAAGCAAGCCTTTATGAGCAATCTTATACAACTCATCTATATATAACTCATTCTTATACCTTTTCTAAATACTTACTCTTTATTTTATTTAATTTTATTTTTTTGTTTTTTTTTCCTTTTTTTTTTTTAAAAAAAATTTTCTATAAAATACTTACATATAATCTGTCTACATACTTAACTTGGCCCACTACTCAGATTAAGGCTCAGTTCTACTGCAGAGAAAAATTCAAAGTTATCTAAGTTTAACTATATCTAGTATCTAATCAATTAGAGAAGTTCAGGGGTAAGTTATTTAGTATGAGTAATACTAGTATTATTATTAAGACTTAGGAGTCTACATTCAAATCAGAACCAATTATTCTCAATCAAGAAGTCTATTGATCTACTAGAATATTCAATGATAAAGAGATCTATATTATTATTAATAAATATAGAGAGATGGTTATGATAGTGACAAGAAATCTCTATAGTAATGAGCTTTATTACTATATTAATAAGATTTATAATAGTCAAATTTGAGTATCTTTGAATTCTTCTCTATAGTAAAAGTGAGTCTTGATCTGAGTAGTGGGCTGAGTTAAGTATATAGATAGATTACATATAAGTATCATGTGAGAATTTTTAAGAATAGAATATAAAAAAATAAAATTAAATAAAAATAAAGAGTAAGTATTTAGAAAAGAGTATGAGAATGAGTTGTATATAGATAAGTTGTATAAGATTACTCATAAAGACTTACTTCTGATCCTTTTGAGACCTCTGCTATATGATATATTAACTCAATATATAACAATTTCACAGTCATATTTAGTCTTAGTATATTTTCACATCTTTTAGTTAGTCTTTTCTTATCATTTCTTGAACATTCTACTATGTACCATCACCTTCTACTTGCTTAGAAACCTTCTCTCAGTGCCCAGACACCACTAGAACATTCTTGTCTTTTCTTAGTACCAAGCATCTTATCTTAGCTAGTTATGGAATCTTTTGGAATATTGTAGAATAGTATTAGTCAGCTTTGCTGAGAACCTATTTCTAGGTATTTCTCTTTCTTTCCAAGATCCTTCCAGATCTTTCTTTCAGATCATGTATAAATATCCTTGTTCTCTGTCTAAATAAAGCTCAGAATATTTTCTCTCAGAAATCCTTGAACCTTTAAGTATCTCTTCAAGCTACTTTAGGCCAACCAGAACTTCCAGATTTAGCCACTTCCTCTTAAAGAAACTAGAACTGTTACACTTGGTAGCAGTGGTATTGTTATACCTTGCCTTATTAAGAAACCTCACATGAATTCGGAAACCAGTCACAACTAGTTACACAAATCCAAAATGAGCTATAAAGAGACAGTCTATCAGCTAGACCCCTCTGCTACAGAAGAAGTAGGAGGATTGTAGCTCAACATAGAAGCTATGATCAATGCTATAGTCTACCAAATTCAAGAACTTCAAGTACAACTAGAATACCAGAAAACACAAACTATAGGAATATCACATCCTGCTATAGCACTAGTCAGTTTCAAGCCACTCAAGCCAGATACCTTCAATGGCCATTGAGGAGGACTATCTACAGATACATGGACCTTTCAATTGGACCAATACTTTGAACTCATGAGAATGGAAGATGATATGTAAGTCCAATTTTTTACCACACTCCTCCAAGGAAATACAGTCATCTAGTAGTGCAATCATATTATAGTTATATCTATATACTCATATATATGAATCAGTGATTGGGAAGCTTTCAAGAGAGCCCTTCACAAGCAGTTCAAGCCTGCTAATGCCACCAAGCTAGCCAGGGACAAGCTAGCAAACATCAAGCAACTCAAGTCTGTGCAAAGCTACAATGCACAATTTCTGTCAATCCTACTTGAGCTACTAGTGGTATTTGAGGATAAAAAGATAGACTGCTATGTCTGAGGTCTGAAGGGAAACACATGAGTCAAGATCAAGCTAAAAGAGCCCAAAACTCTTGACAAAGCTATGAGAATCATCAATAGATTTGATATTATCACCTTTAGCAACTGCTTTGAGCCAGAACACTACAAGAAGAACCACGTTGAGAACTGCCACAGAAACCAACCAAGGACAGTTGGCCCAGCACCAATGGACTTAGACACTATGAACAAAAAGAACACCAAGCTCACCCCTGAAGAAATAGACTACCTGAAGAAATCTGGAGCCTATTTCTTCTATCACCAAACAGGACACATTGCAACCAAATGTCCTAGGAAGACTAGCGAATCCTCAAGACCAGTCACCATGTTGTCCAAGGACATACCTGTCAATCCCACCATCAGTCAACTTGAGCTCAAGATCAAAAAGCTTCATCCAAAGGCCCAGGTCCCTTAATATCAAACAGAAGGAGCCATTGGTCTTGACCTACACTCAGTCAAACAAGTCACTATTCTAGCCAAGGGCTGCTGCACTCTGGTACCTACTGGAATTGCAGTTCAATATCCTGAAGGATATTATACTAGAATTGTACTGTGATCAGGACTTAGTATCAAACATTATTTAGATGTAGGCACTGGTGTCATTGACCCAGACTTTCAAGAACAAGTTCAAGTCTTGCTTGTCAATCAGAAGGATCAAGACTATATAGTTAAAGAAGAAGACTGAGTTGTGCAAATGATCCTAGAAAAAGCCAGTCAACTCATGATTACAGAAGTCCAAGAACTCTCTGAAACCAAATGAGATCAAAAGGATTTTGGCAGCACTGACCAAGCAGCAAGTTTTGGTGAAAATCAAGCTCAAGCTATGCTTATTTTCAAAGGCCTAGTCAAAGGAAAAGAAGTTCAAGTACTCATAGACAGCAGAGCTGCAGGGAACTTTATCAATTAGAATCTCATCAAAAGCCTCAAGATCCTCACCAAGCCTGTACCCAAGAACAATAGTATAGTCACTGCAGATGGTACTCTGTACCTCATTGAGTCAATTGCCACCAAACTATCTATCAAGATCCAGAAATATTGGGAATGAGTAGACTTTGAGATTGCACCACTAGGAGATTATATATAACTTGATCTTAGGAAAACTCTGACTTATGAAACACAACCCAGACATTGATTGATATAAGAATGAAATCACTCTACTTCAAGATGGAGCCAACATTATGATCAAGACAGACAAGACTATGAGCAAGACCCAGATTGCAATACTGTTAGCTATACAGTACAAGAAAGTACTCAAGAAGGCAATGCATACCTTTGTTGTAATAATCTGCCCCAAGAAATAAGACAAGAGACTATCAGTCAATAAAAGTGTCAAGCTACTGCTAGAAGAATTCAAGGATGTCTTTCCAGGCAAGCTACCTGGTCTACCACTTATATGAGAAGTTGATCATGAAATCAAACTGACCCCTAGAGCTGTATCACCCAAGAAACACATGTACTGCATGTTACCACTCGAAATTGAAGCAATCAAGAAGGAACTAGAAGAACTACTTGCATGAGAAGCCATCCAGCCAAGCAAATCCCCTTGTGGCTCACTAGTCTTATTCATCAAGAAGAAGGATAGCACTCTGTAAATATACATAGACTATTGTATACTCAATAAACTCACTGTCAAGAACTGCTATCCACTACCCTTGATTGATCAAATTTTTGATACTCTCAAGAATGCCAAGTACTTCACCAAGTTAGACCTCATGTCAGAATATCACCAGATTCGAATCAAGCCAGAAGACATTCCCAAGACTGTATTTATGACCCCCTTTGGACTCTATGAATTCCTGGTCTTAGCATTTGGTCTCACCAATGCATCTGCCACATTCCAGACTCTGATGAACAAGATATTCAAGAACTAACTATTCATTTTCCTGTTGGTATATCTTGATGACATCCTGATCTTTAGTGCAACTAAAGAAGAACACCTTAAACACATTTGAATAGTCCTGGAGATCCTGTGAAAATACAAGCTTTATGCTAAGCTCAAGAAGTGTGAATTCTTCAAGGAACAAGTCAAATACCTTGGCTATATTGTCTCTGTACAAGGAATTCAAGTAGACCTACATAAGATAGAAATAATTGAAGAATGGCCCATTCCATCAAACCTCACAGAACTCTGATCCTTCCTTAGTCTAGCTGGCTATTACTATTGCTTTGTCAGAAACTTCTCTGGTATTGCTGAGCCACTGACTAACCTCCTGCACTCAGACCACTATGTATCCTACACCTGAGGCCTCTTCTGTTAACAAGTCTTTCAAGAACTCAAGAACTGCCTGACCCATGCTCTAGTTCTACATAATGCCGATCAAGGCCTAAAATTCATAGTCACTATTGATGTGTTGAATTTTGCTATTGAAGTAGTCCTGTTACAAGATGATGGTAAAGAATATTGCTCTATTGCTTTTGAGTCCTGCAAGCTGGCCCTAGCTGAACAAAAGGCTAGCTACTTACAAAAAGGAACTACTAGCAATAATATATGCACTAGACCACTGGCAATGCTATCTAGAAGGTATTGAGTTTGATGTTATTACTGATTATCAATCTCTCAAGTATATTAATACCTAATCTACTCTATCATATCTACAAGTCAAGTAGAGCCTCAAGCTTCAAACCTTCAATTCAATGATTATCTACAAGTCTAGCAAGATACTTATAGTACCAGATACCTTATCAAGATACCCAGATCTCACTACAATCATGCAAGTCACCTTGGCATCAGAATTCCTAGACCAAATCAGACAAGCTTACAAAGAAGACACAGTTGCTACTAGAGTTTTCTCAAATAAACTCAAAGATACATATACTGTTGAGAACAATCTGATCTATCATCAAGACCAAGTCTATCTATCTGAAAACATGAATCTACACTATAAGGTTTTGCAAGAACATCATAACTCCCTCCTTGTCGGTTATCTGGGAATTGAGAAAATTGTTAAGAACATCCAATACTACTACTATTGGCCAAATATGGTCAAGGAAATCAAGAACTATATTGCCAGCTGTGATCTATGTCAGTACAATAAGTCTACCAACCAAGCACCTACTGGTTTACTACAACTACTGCTAATTCTTATCAAGAAGTTTGAGCAAGTCACCATGGACTTTGTAACTTAACTACCATGAACTCAATCTAGTACTGATGCTATTATCATATTCATTGACTGTCTGACCAAGACTATGGTTGCTGAACCAACTACTACCAATGTTACTGTGCCCAAGATTACAAGAATCTTCTTCAAGTCCATCTTTCATCACTATGGTCTACCATGAGTAATTATTAGCAATTGTAACCCCAAGTTCACCAGTCACTTCTGGCAAACTCTCTACAAGACTCTGAGAACCCAATTGGCTATGTCTACTGCCTTCTATCCACAAACTGATGGACAAACCAAGCATATGAACAGAACTCTAGAACAAATACTTAGAAACTATGTTTCTTATGAGCAAGCTGATTGAGAAATCTACCTGACTTATATAGAGTTTACATACAATAATATGTACTGTCCAATCATCTACTGGTCTTTCCCCTTTCTGATTACTCTATGGTCAAGATCCTGAGACCCCTGCAAGTCTATTCTCTTTCAAGAAAACCAGTCAAATATAAATCCCAACTGCCAAGAACCTTACAGACAAAATGAATAAACTACTCAAGATTGCTACTGTAAATCTTCAGAAGACTCAACAGTATCAAGTCAAGTATGCTGACAAGAAACACTATAATATCACTTACACTATTAGAGATCAAGTCCTACTATCTACCAAGAATCTCAAGATACAATCTCAAGTCAACTGCTCTTCAAATAAGTTTCAACCCAAGTATATCAGATCTTTTGAGATCACTAAATAAGTCTCTACATCCTCCTACCATCTCAAGCTACCTGAAACCATGAGAGTACACTAAGTCTTTCATATGTCACACCTCAAGATCTGGAACCAGTCACTACTCTACCCTGGTTGAATTCCTAAGCCTTCCATCCCTGTGATTATTGAAGACCATATCAAGTATGAAGCTGAGAAAATCCTTGACAAGCGAATCTGCTACCACCATCCTAAATATTTAGTTAAGTGGATGAGTTATCCTGAATATGATACTATCTGAGAACCACTAGTCAATCTCAAGAACTCTCAAGATCTAGTTTAAGACTTTGAGGCAAAATACATTATCCAATCCCTGTAGTGACTTCCTTGGATTGTCAATGACCTATGGCAATGACCAGTACCTTATACATTGGAAGTTTACATTGGGATTCCAGAACTAGCAGAATATTTAATGAACAAGAAGTCTACCAAAATGAAGCTACTAGCTAGATTCAAACCCCTCCCAGTTGATTAGTTTGGTAATAGGCCCTCTGCTCTATACAAGGATGGCCAATTCCTGCCAATACACTAATTCAAGTTTGAGAAATTTTGGTTAAGTATATCTAGTCTTGTATTATCTAAGAACTCAATGAGAACATTGGTTCTTAAGGAGAGAGAGATGTAACAATTTCACAGTCATATTTAGTCTTAGTACATTTTTGTGTCTTTTAGTTAGTCTTTTCTTATCATTTCTTAAATATTCTACTATGTTCTGTCACCTTCTACTTGCTTAGAAACCTTCTCTCAGCACCCAGACACCACTAGAACATTCTTATCTTCCTTGGTACTAAGCATCTTATCTTAGCTAGTTATAGAACCTTTCAGAACATTGTAGAATAGTATTAGTTAGCTTTGCTGAGAACTTATTTCTTGACATTTCTCTTTCTTTTTAAGATCCTTCTGGATCTTTCTTTCAGATCATATATAAATATCCTTATTCTCTACCTAAATAAAGCTCAGAATATTTTCTCTCAGAAATCCTTCAAAAATACTTAAACCTTTAAGTATCTCTTTGAGCTACTTTAGACTAATCAGAACTTCTAGATTTAGCCACTTTCTCTTAAAGAAACTAGAACTGTTATATAATAGCTCAGTTACCAAAGATATATCTCATAATATTCTCTAGCCTTTCTTTATTTTGACCAGATATTGTAAATAAAGTTGATAGATCTTACTATAGAGCTGTAGACCTTAAGAAAAAGAGAATAGTATGATATAAATTTGGTCATACTATAGAATTTAAATATAGTAATGAAAAGGTAACCTATATTTATATTGATTGCTCTAAAAAAAACTACTATGTATATAGCTATGAGATTTATGAATTCTAAAGTCTGAAGGATTACTATAAGTTGTTGCTGAAATTCTCCCTCATTCTCATCATTGCCATCACTATTGTTATTATTATTATCATTACTACTACTACTTTAGCTCTTGATGAGCAGCTTATATACTGCTTATATAAGAATAAATTTAACATTATCAGCAGAGAGTGCTTTTCTACCTCAAATATTCTCTCTTTTGATAATTATTGAATATATAAAAAAATAAGTAGACTAATGTATAATTAAGAGCTACTATTTATTTATTTATATTATAGTAGAAAAAACAAAAAGATCATTAGAAAAAAGAAAAGAACAAAGAAAGAATAATGTTATCAAAGATTTTGAGTAATCCAGATCAGATCACAAGACTAATCTGAGTTGATTTGAATCTATTACATGATGAATCTGAATTAAATCACATCTGGATAAATTGAATCCATTCAGAGCACTATCTCTGGGGTATTTTATACAAGTTGGTCGCTATCTGATTGCTATGTGGCTAACTATAGATTGCTATTCATAGTATGTTTGGGATATCAGGGTGACATTCACTGTCAGGGTAACATTCACTGTCAGTAATGTTCCCTTCTTTAGCTATCTGGGTTATTTATACAAGTTGGCGCAGTAGGGCAGTCCTGGTTGCCTAGTGCTCTTGATATAGTATATGGCTAAATTATGCAACTAATTTGGATGGCAACTTGGTATGTTTTTCTGGCTTGTTACAATATTAAATATTTGGCTAATGTCATTTTCTCATTCTCATTCTCTCTAAGCTCGCCGCCAAATGCTCTTGGAGCTAGATTGCCCAGAGCGGTATATCTGCCGAATCCACCGAGGAGAAATCCATAAGGTCGCCGCATAGATGAACTGTTCTCTTCCAAAAGGCACCTTCCTTGTCCTCGCTTCCACATAATCCTCTGCCAATCCCGAGGTAACACCTCCACGGACACAAACCCGTGTGCCCCTCAATACCATTGAGATGACGCTTTTCTCCGCACCCCCACCTGCGAACAGCAATTTAAGCCATTTCAATCCTGTGGGGAGGATGTCGTCATGACGTTGGGGAAGGGTGTGGTGTGGATGTACGTCGACTGATTTAATCTTGAAATACATAGTCAATAAAAACTGTAAACATCATTCCAATGATGACGGAGAATTCTTCATCCATGTCGGAGGCCGTCGGTAAATAGTGACTTATACTCCATGGTAAAGAGAAGTCGAGGCATTGGACGGCAATATGGAAAAAGTCGCACAATTTAAACAGTAGCTTGTAAAATGTGTGGGGATTATTGTCTATTGATTTATTTTCGTCAATGGGTAGAGCCAAACCAACCCCTCCCCTCCCCCCCCGCGGAGAATCACAAGGTTGGTGAACCTCATGTGCAATCTCTACACTAGGTCGAGGAGTTTGTGTGGGAAGTAAAAGACGCGGGAACTTGACACGTGAGTGAACACCAGTAAACGCGCGCGAGTGGATAAATGCGCATTACACCGTAATCCCATTGGCACATTATTGTATTCCCGAAAATAAAATGCAACGTATTTTGAACCCTTCCCTTCAACAAATTGAAAAGCGACTTAATCTCAGCGCTATTTATAACGAGACTTACCTGATCGTCCACCACAAACCGGCGCCTTCTTTTTTTATGTTAATGGTTTCGCCCTTGCTTAAGGGGCTCATCAGTTGGCTTAAAAGCAACCAAGACCGCCAACGTGGCTGGTAGCGATGTCAGTTGGAGTCTTTTTCAATTTTTGGCATATAGAAGCATTAGGATTACAGGACAAGACAACCCACCAGGTATTCGTTGGCTATGATGTCACAACGTGTGGACACGCATCTCGATGAAATGCGTGGGTACGCGTCTCGAAGTCCCATGGCTACGCGTCTCGAAGTCGCACGGCTACGCGTCTCGAAGTCCCGTGGCTACGCGTCTCGAAGGGTTGACTTTATACTTGAACCAGCAGTTTCCGGCCTTTGGTGGTCTAGCGTCCGATGGGGTTAGTCGGCAACCAGTCAAAAGTACGGGCGTCTGTCGAGCCAGTTATGCTAGTCATGAATCCTCTAATGTCGCCAGCGACAAGAACAGAACATTAGGGTCATTTGCAGAGACCACATATGTAGATGCGCCATCGCCTGTATGTTTAAAAGAAATAGAGAAGATTAAACTTGGCACTTTCCACGAAGGAAGGGTAAAATATCACATTCCACAAAGGAAAGACAAAATACTGCCTTCCATTTAGAACCCAACGAGTTCACGATCCAACGGACAAAAACGCGAAACGCGAAACGAACACACGAAAACACACACGAAAACGCGAAAACACGAAAACATGATGAAAATACTTACAGACGCAAATTTCGCATGCCAAGAATGTGAAAACGTAGAAATGCGGAATGTAAGGCAAGAACAGGCGAAAAGGAGAAATGTAAGGCGAGAACGCAATAAATATAAATGCCACCAAGCCACCGAAGACCATCAGAGCTATCGAGTGTCGGATATATCGCGACGCTTTTTGGCTAGCAAATTCCTTAAGTGAAACGTCGCAGAGCAACCTATCAAGCCTGAAAAGTGACAGATTCCGCTTCAAAACTGTGTTTTATTATTCCGGCAACCTATCCTATTTCCATAATATATATATTAAACGTAACCGACGACGATAAAAACTATATACTCGTTTACATGACAAGAGCATATTGGTTTCGGCCCTTGCCAAAGGGCCTCATCAGTAGGCTAAGGCTGCCCAGACCAACTGTTAGCAGAAAACAAATGCGGCGGTACTAGGGAAGTTTGTGTGCTGGCCATACTCACAAAATGATTGGGAGAGAAAATCTACTTCCGCCATGGACCGTTGATATCTTGCTGCCTGTCTCCCGTGCCACCCAGCGTTATATATTTATAGTGCCCACCTATCACGGGAGTAACGGTCCTCGCCATGGCACTCTCCTTGGACTTATCTTGGGTGGGATCTGGTACTCCAGCATCCGAACCTACGCCGTATCTACAAGCTGTAGGCCAAGGCATCATCTACGGACATTTAGGCCGAGGTACCCCCGAAGGGAAGTTCGTCTTTCGAAATAAGTAAGCTTTCTTGTGTGCAACAAATAGGACATTATACTCAACTTTTAGATGGTGACGACGACGACGACGACGACGACGACGACGAAAGAGAGGATGGGTATAAACGACGAAAAGGATGAAGGGGTTGAAGAAGGGATGGAGGGAGTGAAGCAGGGATGGAGGGAGTTAGGGACGAAGGGAGTGAGGGAGTGAGGGAGTGAGGGAGTGAGGGAGTGAGGGAGTGAGGGAGTGAGGGAGTGAGGGAGTGAGGGAGTGAAGGAGTGAGGGAGTGAGGGAGTGAGGGAGTGAAGAAGGGACGAAGGAGTGAGGATGGAGGAAGTGAAGAAACGATGAAAGAGATGAAGGAGGTGAAGAAAGGATGGAGAAAGCGAAGGAAGAATGGGGGGGTAGATATAGCACTGCGTTTCAGCGAGGGATTCGACGGTAGCGGGTTGGTTGGTAGAACGCAATGATTGGTTTCCGTGGCTGACGCCATTCATGCATATTCGACGGTAGGGGTTGGTAGAGCGTGATGATTCTGACGCCATTCCTGCGTTTCAGTAATACAGCGAGGGATTCGACGGTAGGGGTTGGTAGAGCGTGATGATTCTGACGCCATTCCTGCGTTTCAGTGAATACAGCGAGGGATTCGACCGTAGGGGTTGGTAGAGCGTGATGATTCTGACGCCATTCCTGCATACAGCGAGGGATTCGACCGTAGGGGTTGGTAGAGCGTGATGATTCTGACGCCACCCCTGCATACAGCGAGGGATTCGAGCGCCATTCATGCGTTCGAGCGCCATTCATGCGCAAGGATTCGACGGTAGGGGATGGAGACGACGGTTAGTAGAGCGCGATCGCCATAGTATATAGCGAGGGAACCCATTAAATAATTTAAATAATAATAATTTGACAGAGAGAAATGTCGCCGAAGCACAAAATGCGTAGAGCTAAATGCAATGTTGTGACGTTCTAGCTCCAGTATGACACCTGAAACAAACGCCCAGACAGACTAACGCCCAAGACAGACTAACGCCCAAGATAGACTAACGCCCAAGACAGGCTAACGCCCAAGACTCAGAGCCACGACACTGTAGCGTTTGGTCTAAATTTTTTATGTGGCAGCTAGCCTAGAAGAGTTGACGCGTTTGGCCTAAACTTTTATGTGGCAACGCGTTGACGCGTTTGGCTAATTTTTCACGCGGCAGCCAGCTGGTGGACCAGGTATACTATAATTAAATATTAGACTATTATAAATCCATTTTTATTAACAGAGTATTGACGGAATAGCTGGAAAAAAACAAAACAAAACAAAACAAAACAAAACAAAAACAAAAACAAAAAACACGAGCATTGGGATTAGCAACAGCACAGACGTCTACATTTAGGGCATTTTGTGCGGTGAACAGGTGCACAAAAATCCTGCGTCCACCTGAATCTCGAGCGATTTGATCTTCCAGCGAACGGATCGCTTCGGCCGCCGAGAATTGAAATCTTTTTGTACGCAAGGGCTTTTGAATGATTTGGGCAGAGAAGGGGATATGTGCGAGTTCCAGTGACTCATCTATAAACGAGCTTCACTCAATGCGAACAGCACCGTTGCGAGTTTTTTTTTTTTTTTTTTTTTTTTTTTTTTTTTTTTTTTTTTTTTTTTTTTTTTTTTTTTTTTTTTTTTTTTTGTTT
>RBNI01000634.1:0-28393 GCA_003990745.1 Jimgerdemannia flammicorona | reverse complement strand
AAAAAAAAAAAAAAAAAAAAAAAAAAGGTAAACATACTGTTTCTGATATCTCTGGCTAATTATACAGATTGGCACAGTAAAGTAGTCTAGGTTGCTTAGTATACTAGATATAATATGTGGCTAATTTATGATTTCAGTGATATAATTCTGCTGCTTGTCACATCAGCCCCCACTAAAGGATAGTCTATCCTCAGACTATCCTTTAGTCATTATTCCAATATGTATAAGCATCTTCAGCATCAATATCTGAACTAGTATCTTCATTTGGATCAGAGTCACTCCATTCAAGAAGTTCCTCTTCTTCTTCTGAGAATAGAATTTTGACATGGTTGATGATGTTCAAGTGGTGGGATTTATTTATTGTATGGCATTCAGGAAGAACTGTGTCTGTATCAGTGCTGGGGTATTTAATTTGTAGATTGTATACAATCTATCTGCAGCAGTGGTGTTTTTCTGAGTCAAGCCAGTGGAGTTTCTGATGTAGGTTAGGTCTGGAGCTAGAAGGTTCTGCAACTGTTCTCTAATTGCATAGTAGACCTGTAGCTGGTGGACTTGCAGTAAATGTCTGGCCAAGGTGAGGTTCTCCTGTTAGGTCTGGATTCATTAGAGGGGGTTTCCATTGGCTTGGCAAAATTGTGGTAGGGGAACTGGAAGTGACTGAAATGAACTCAGGATAAGAGTCTGGAGATGCTGGTCAATTGTCTGGTTTATGGTGTGGGGAGAGATATATCTTGAGGTATTTGATGTGTACTGGTGTCCTCAGAGTTTATCCATCCATACTTCTTAAATAGATGCTGGTTCCTCTAATATTATATATAAGATAAGGTCCTTTCTATTTGGGTTCCAGTTTGATAGCAAAGTTTGTTTCAATTATACTTCTCTAAACTAGTACTTGATCTCCAATCTTGATCTTTTAATCTTTCTGCTTCTTATAATAGTACTTCTTTGGTCTATCTTGGGACTTGATAATCTGAACTTAGGCTTGATTATATAATTGTCTGCCTTCTTGAGGAGGTCTCTGAGGTTCTCATGATCAGTAGGTGTATTTTCTTAGTAAACATCATCTTAAATGGCTTTTGTTTGATGGAGGCAGCAGGGATGTTCTGAATTTCCCATAGGATCTCAGGTAAGCAGAGGTCTCAATTGGTATAATTGACTCAGGTAAGTTCTTTCTTAATGGTCTGATTCATTTATTCTATCATACTATTGGTCTGAGGGTAGTATGATATAGTTTGCTTAAGATGAATCTTGTGAATTCAGATATAACTTATGATTATATTGTAGATGAATTCTGTGCCTCAGTCAGAGATGAGTTCTTCTGGAGGTCTATATCTGAGTGTAAATCCATAGAGGAGGCTAATGATAGTCAGAGTATCTGTGATTTCTATTGGAAAGGCTTCAGACCACTTGGTCAGATGTTTTACAAATATAAGGATATACTTATTCCTTCTTAGTATAACTGGTAGAGGTCCAGTTACATCTACTTTCTATCTCTGAAAAATGTTGTCTGGTAGTATAATTAGTTGTAATGATACTTGATAGTTCTTCTTTTCTTAATACTTCTGGCAGGTGTCACATTTCTTAAGTATATCTCAGACTTATGTTCTGAGATTGGGCCAATGTTAGTGTATTGTTTGCAGCTTTTTTTCTATATTTGCCTATTCTTGGTGTGTTTTCCAATATTCTTTTCAGATGAGATCTTCTTGTACTTTGATGATTGGAGGAGCTTTCTTTAGGGTATAGTTCCTTAGTACACCCTTCTTCTGGTTCATTGGAGTTGACAGAAAAGTACACCAACATTGTTGTGAGTTTTCTCTATATTGTAGATGATAGTGATTTTGTAATCATGAAGGATAAAGATCCAGCAGACCAGGATTCTGATAGATTTCTTACAGTTGAATAGTCATTTGAGGACTGTATGGTCAGTTATCAGAGTAAACCTTTTTCTGATGAGATAATACTTGAATAAGGTGATAGCTCATATAACTGCAAGATATTTCAATTTGGTGCTACTATAGTTGATCTGCTGCTGATTGGTAGCTCAGCTTATATAAGCTATTATATAGTATTATTGATCAGATCCTTCTTAGGCTAGAACTGCTCTGAGGCCATCTTTGGAAGTATCTATATATAAGATGAATGGCTTCTATAGATTGGGACATACAAGGATTGGTGCTATAGTTATATAGTACTTGAGTTCCTTGAAGACTAGTACTTGTAATTCTATTTATTTATAATGATACTCTGTTCTTGAGAAGGATTTGGATTGGGGTAGCAATTTGGGCAAAGTTCTTGATAAATCTTCTGTAGTAGGATACTAGTATCAGGAATGATAGTATTTACTTCAGAGTCTTGGATACTGGCCAATTGTTGATCTTCTTGAGTTTCTTTGAATCTATATAAGTTCTTTCTTTTGAAACTATAAATCTAAGGAATTTAAGTTTATGTTTTCCAAAGTAGCATTTCTTAACATTGAGTCTCAGGTAGTTCTTGTGGGTGAGATTGAAGAATTCTTCTAGGTGGTACAGATATTTCTTAAAATTTGCTAAATAGATATTGGATTCATTTATGTATATAATCAGACAGTAGTAGATCAGGGGGGTATAGACTGAATTTGTCATTCTCTGGAAGATAGGAGGTGTATTACAAAGTCCAAAGGGCATTCAGAGGTACTCAAACAGTTTTCCTAAGGTAAGAGAGGCTGTTTTCTAAATATCTTTGAGATCTATGGAGATCTTATAAAATTCTGTGAAAAGGTCCATACTGCTGAAGAATCTGGTCTCTTGTAACTGGTCCAAGAGGTCATCAATTCTGGGCAAAGGATAGGCATCCTTCTTGGTGACTAAATTGAGTTTCCTATAGTCTTTACAGAGTTTCTATCCTCCTCTCTTCAGTATAATAAGTATAAAGCTGGTCCAAGGGCTAGTAGAGGGTTGAATAACTCTATTGTCTAAGAGTTCTTGAATGTGTTCCTTTTCAAATATCTTTAGATAATGGGGTATTCTATAGGATTTCAGCCAGATGAGTATTGCATTTCCTATATTTATACTGTAGTGGTATGATGGGTTGTATGGCAGATTACCATAATTAGTGGTGAAAATATCTTGATATTTGTTGAGGAGTTTTACTAGTTGTTGCCATTGCTGGGGTGTCAATTCTTCTCCAATATTGGTGGAAGGCTTTACTGTCTCCTGGGTTACAGAGGGGTCTTTTCTTTCTTCTAGAATCTTTTGCCATTTTCTGATAGGTTTAGCTCATAGACTTCTCTGTGAGTTCAGTAGAGAAAGAGCACTAGGTGTCCTATTATGGTTCCTTTTAGCAAGATGATGCTTTCCCAGCTCTGGTTGGTTGCTCAGGAGTGTACAGGATTCATCTTGTCAGAGAATGTATGTCCCTCAATATCTAGGTTTGGGATATTATCATTGGGTTCAAAGAAGAGATTTCTGGGATAGTATGGTGCAAAGATTTCAAAGGTAGTTTGCATGCTAGATTCCAGGATAAGATTCTTGTGCAGTTTGACTGATGGGTGATATACTTGCTGGGAGACATCCTTCTTGAGATGGTTGACCTGGAGAAGATATACTTCTTTCTTATCTGAGCTTCCAAATCCTTCAGCTTGTCTTGTTCCTTCTGTCAGTTTGGAGACTTCTTATAATTGAGGGGTCTTGACTTCTATGAAGACTGCTTGAGCAAACTTTTGTCCTCTAATGATTCAGTGCTATTCTATATCACTATTATATAGAATGATCTTGATTTTGTCTGTATATTCTAGGTTTATAATTCCTTCTTTTACATATTGTTATTTCTTGTCTGATAAGTCCAGACCTTGAGGTTAGTTGGATATAGGTTCCTTTGGATGGCTGCATGGCCAGTCTAGTTCTGAATATCAATATTCTTCTAGGCTTAATAGGTTCATCCTCCAAGCTATAGAGATCACACTCTATATCCTCTTGGTGAGCTTTGGTCTGAAGTTTGGCCTTGACTTATAGTAGAACATACTGAGCAATATCCTTGCTGAGTTCAGGCTATCTTTGGACTGAAGCTCCACTAGTAAGAAGTCTCCAAGCTCTGAGGTTGAGATGCAGCCATCTGGCTCCCATAGAAGGATCTTGGAGATAATTGATTCCTCTCTTTCCTGTAGGGTCTAGGGCTTCCATGAAGTTGGTTACATCTTCTACCCATTTTCAGCAAGTTGCATGTCTGATGAGAGCTAGGATATCTTCTCTCAAATTGTAGGTCTTGAGAGTCCTTCTTTCTAGTTTCTTGGCTTGGCTTTTTTTAGATCTGACCTCTGTTATCTTCCCTCTTCAAAGTGTGGATTGTAATATTCTAACTGAGATGAATCTTCTGGTATTTGCAATCTTGGCAGTCTGGGTATCTTCTATGATTGCAATAACTCATTGCTCAGAAATACCATTCCTGGTAATTGACTCTTATTGTCTGGAAAATCAATATTCATCTTGATCATAGATTGGGGGAAGGGTGGTCGAGGGATATACTTCCATTTGGGTGAAAAGGCCTCATCCTCTAGCTTGGCTTTATAATATTATAGTGACTTCTTGAAAGGTGGTTGACTGTGCAATAGTAGTTAGAAGTTCTAATCTTTGGGGTCTCTATCTTCCTATTAATGAGTAGATGGCACTAATAGCAGTAGTCTCAAAGAGAGTGGAAAACCATTTGATCCTGACATCTTCCTAGTCTGAAGGCTTTTTTCTGATATATTTCTTACTTAGGAATAATGGGAATTATACTGAGTTCTTCTTTAATATTCTAGGGATCATTGTCTTCTGGTGGTGTCCAGCAAGGATCATCCCAGAGAATGAGTTTGGGGACTTCTTCTTTCTTAGGTACCTCTTATTCAGGAATCTCCTGTTCAGGGATTTCTTCTTCCTCAGATGATTCTTGATCCCAGATTGCTTGTATTTCTGCAGCTTCAGCTGTGAGTGTCTTTGGGATATGTCTGTATTTCTTCTTTCTTTTTCTGCACTCAGGGTAGGCTATGCCAGGCAAATTCCTTGTCCCAATAATCTTAGAGGAGTGCTCAGAGCTCTTGTATCTCTTGAGGCAGGTGGGGCATCCTTTGATCTGTCCTGCAATAGCTCTGATTATGATAGGGATGGTATTCCTGATCCAAACATTGTCTTCTGACCTATCATTTACTAGGTTGATTTGAGAATTGAGCCTGGGATTATTTCTATCTTCAGATTCTTCTTCCTCTTCTGTGGTAGATTCTTTGCTATTAGTATTTTCTTCCTAAATAGTAAACTTCTTCTTCTTCTTTAATTGCTTATAACTGATTATCTTAACTATATATACTTCTTGTCTTGATAGTCAAACTTGAGTACTTGTTGACTGCTATCAACAACTGCATTAATTTCCTTCATACAGTTGGTGCTAAGAATCATATCATAGGTGACAGCTTCAGTGATAACAGCTTTTAGATAGAGAACTGAATGTGTCCCAGAGAGATGGTAATGTTTTACACTTCTCCAAGAGGTTGAGTTTGGGCTCCATCTGCTATTATGATACTGAGATTGAATGGTCCATCAATGGGCCATTGGAGAGTATCCAGAAATCATTTGACAATGACATAGAGAGCTACTCCTATATCCTCTAATAACTCTATATAAGTAGGTGCTGACATATTTCTCTGCAGCTTGAATGAGAGTGGGAGCTGGTTCTTACTATGGAATTGGGACTTGGCCAGTGCTGGATCTGGTAGTTCTCAATAGTTTATTTTGGACTTCAGCTGATATCAGTTATAGGAACTACAGAAGAGAGACTTCTATCTTGGGTTCTTGAATCTTTTGCCAGACTTCATTATAGATATCTCTGGGCATAGTCTTTGGAGTATGCTTCCTCTTGAGCTTTGGAACAGTAGGCTCTTGCTCCATTTCTTCATTCTCTAGAGGTAGTTCATTTGTTTTAGGAACAAAAGATGAGGGAGATCAGAGAGGTGTTTTTACTTGCTCCTCTTTATATTCTTTATCTTTCTCTTGAATCCTTCTGCTGGTATTTCTGGATGGTCTTCCTATAGGTCTGTTTCTTTTTTCTACTGGGTAGACTGTCTTTCTGATGATAACTTTGGCAGAGTACAAGTCTAGGTCACTGTAGTCTTCACTGTTGCTTTCTTCTTTAAGGTCTTCAATAAGATGGACCTTCGTCTTCTTGTACTGGGTTTTGTTCCTTTGATTTGGTGATTCTGAATCTCTTTAGTCACTTCTTTTATTGTCACATTTGGTGGTATAGTGTCCAAATTGTCCACAATGGAAATATTGAACTTGGGCTCTATTCTGAATAGGATATCTTCTTTCTTCTTACTGGTAGCTCCTGTTATCTCTAAGTGGATAACCTTTGTTCCTTTGTGATATATATCCTCTGTTGTCTTGTGGGTAGCTCCAATTTTCATATAGTGAGCTTTTCAATCTATTCAACCAATTGGTCTAGCTTAGAGCTGAAGTCTTGAATTTTGTTTCTGTCCTTCTTCCATTCTTTGGCTGGCTTCCTTTCTTTGGATCTTTCTTGTCCTTAAAGAAGTCCTTGCAGGGCTTTGACCAGGATGTCTTCTTTGTCATTCTTCTTATCATGGTCACTTCAGATAGTTTCTTATCTGATATCAAAAAATCCTTAGACTGTATCTACTTGCTCTTCAGACCTTCTGAGACCTAGGGTACAGACATGTTGAGCAATGTTTGGTGAAATCCCATTCATGAAGATCATTGGACCTATGATGTCTTAGTTGGTGGCATTGAACTCAGCTACATGCATTTTCTTCTGAAATCTTGTATAGAATATCCTGAGTGATTCTCTAAGATTCATATTCATTCTCATGATAGATTTCTCTACCTTGTAGTGGGTCTCATTTCCTGCATACTTCTTGATGAGCCAGTGTATCATGGCTTGATATTCTTCCAGCCAGGTTGGTGCTGTATTGATGGTAGCTCTAAGGTCTAAATTTATGTTATTCATTTTTCAGATGAAAATTTCTTTAGCTGGTTCTCTGAGTTGGACCTTGTAGATAGTGACTTTTCTTTCAGGAGTGAGATCTTCAGAGCTGCAATTTCTTCAATTCCATTAAGGAATTCTCTGGGATCTTTATCTAGATATTCTGCAAAGGTTGGCAATGGGGTGGCCATTTCATCATCACTGTCTTCTAGTTCTAATACTGATTCTGATTCACTCTCTGAATTGTTACTGAAGTTTGGGATACTTGGAAATCCTGAGGATGGTGTTGGAGATCTTGGGCAAGATGGAATAGATCTGGGTATCCTAAAAGGAGCTACTCCTTAGTCTTCTTGTTCTGTAACAACTAGTGGTAGGGATTTAATGGGTGAAATTGGTGGGTCTCCTTCAAGAAATTGGGCTTGTCTAATGTGGTCTTCAAGTTATTGTACAAGCTCATCAAAAACTCTGACAGGACTGCCTGTATAATCTGGTTGATCTGGTGGGTCTAGTAATAAGTCTGTTGGTACTGGCTGGGAATTCTGTGCTGTACTGGCTTCAGGTTGAGATCTTTCCGACACTGGATAGTTGGCAAGTCTTGAAGTGATTACTTTCCTTCCTGTCCAAATACTGGTGATAACTGGTCCTCCTATAGTAGCAGAGAGTAATATTGTATCAAATGTATCCAGTTTGACTATAGGTTCTTATAAGCTGAAAAGTCATATCAATTTTGAAATCTTCTCAGTTGAGCCCCCAAATGTAATATGTCTAGCTCAATAGAGGCAAATTGCAAGATTGGAGGTTAATGTAGTTTGGCTTGAGCCTTTAGTTACTTGATCAAAAAGTAATAAAATGTTCTGATATTTCTGGTATTCTTAGTATTTGGTGGTATAATAGTCAAAGCTGGATATTTGTAGTTGATTTTCTTATTGAAACAGTTCTTGAGTATAGTAGCAATTTGTGTGTAGCATAAGTAGTCTGGAAATTTAGCAGCTTCCTTATGCAATTTCTATATGATAATCTCTATATAGTGTGATAATCTTCAAAAGTATACAATTTCTTCATGATGATCTTGTTTCCAAAAGTATTCAATTTCTAACTGGATGATGTTGGTGAATTTGGTGTCAATGTTTTGCTGTAATGATAATTTATGCTATAAAGATATAGTAATAGCTATGTTATGTTTTCATAATATCAACTATACTATACTCATATAATATCAAACTACATGAAAAGGAAAAAGATATACCAATAATCCTATTACCAACTTATAAATAACCATATAACAACTCCAGAACCTGAGAAACATCAAATGAATAATTATTATTTTGTATTTGAGTGAAACATACAGTATAAAAAGAAAAACCAGCCTAACCACTAAGTGTATATATATGTAGAGAGAGGTGGTTGATAATGAAAAATATGTATAAATGTACAGATACATAGAGTATAAGTATAATGTGTATATAAATATACAGAAGTACAGAATATAGTGTAAAGTACATATGAAGTATTGGGTGAAATGAATGATAGATTATATGTAGAATTAATACATATACTATACTAATACTATAAAAGAAAACCTATGCCTGATTTACATATATCTTAAATAAAAACATCAGCATTAAAACATTTTTTGAGTATTAGGCACCCAAGACATTTCTATATTCATTGACCTATAGTCTCAAATGAGTCCACTCATTTAATGTTTTATTATAATAATAATCTATACTATAAAGATATAGTAACAGCAATACTACATTTGTATAATATCAACTATGCTATGTCTACATAATGTCAAACTATATGATAAGAAAAAAGATACATCAATAACCTCATTACCAACTTATAAATAATTATATAACGACTCTAGAACCTGAGAAACATCAATTGAATAATCATTGTTTTGTATTTGGGTGAAATATATAGTATAAAAAAAAAAAACCAGCCTAAATAATAAGTGTAGTAATGTGCAGAATGATGATGTATAATAGTAAGATAGTTGGCAGAGTAATAAATCTCAGCTCAAATGAGATAAAGAGAGTTATGGGTATGTAATATGAGTGAAGTAAGAGGTGGAAGATCTCAATGGCTTAATAAAATAAGCTGTGCCTAAAGTCAGAATATGGCTGATATTATGGGCTGCATGGTTAGGACCAAAGGTAGGTATCACAAGTCATGCAAAAGCCTGAAAAGGCTAGTATAGTGAGCTAAGCAATAAAGAAAAAACTGGTGTCATAAGTTACATAGAGTGCAAGTAGACTGGTGTTACAAGCTATATAGGGTCCAAGTGGGCTGGTGTTATGAGCCATGTGATAATGGAAAAGAGACTGATGTTGTGAGCCATGCAGTAATGGAAAGAAGGCTAGTTTTATAAGCTACACAGTGGTAAAAAGACTGGTATAAGTGAATGGAGGGCTGATGTCACAAGTTATATAGTGATGTAAGACCAATGAGGGAAAGTAAAAGCTGGTGTTGTGTGTCACATGGGACCCAGAGTAAGCTGGTATCACAGGCTATATGAGAGAAGAGGGGGGGGGGAATGATGTTAGATACTAGTAATATGAATAGTAAGATAAATATTACAAGTTAACAAAGCCTGGAGGTATAGAATATAAGAGATAGACATATGAATATAGTCTTTAAATACCACACTATTCCACCAACTCCACATCTGAATCTTATAGTCAGATAAACCAGCTACAGTAGCATCAGATATTATATTAATCTAAAAGCTATACCTGGTATAATGATGCAGATTAAAACCAATCTGTTGAAGCAATATATGAAAATGACTAACAAGATAGGCTTAGAGAACAATTGATTTGCAGAATGCCAGAACAGAGGAGTATTGGGTGGGACTGGGTATACTAAGTAGAGAGAGCAGAGTAAAGATATAATATATAGTACAGCAGAGTCTGTTTTGGTAATAAAAAGTGATGCACTCTGGCAAAATGGATCCATTTTAGAGGCTGACAGGGTGAGTGTAATATGGGTGAGATCTGTAATATTAGGTTGAAAGACCACATTGCTGTAGAACAACTGAGAGATAAGATCAAAGAAACCATCTCATGTGAATTCAGTAGACTGAAGAAACCTAACATATATAAGCAATATTGTAGTCATAAGATGTATATCATCATAATTAGATAACAAAAGCAAACTAATAAGACTGCAAAGAATACTGAGCATGATAGAAAGCCAAGGTTGAGCTGAGTAGATATCTAGTTACTGCTTTACACTATGTATTACTTGGGGAAGTTGGTAAAGACTAATGAATGAATTGGTAAAGCCAGAGTCAATATGAAGAGACTGAACAGCTAAGAGGTAATGTTTGATTGTAGTTGGTTGAAGTCATCACAATGCCAAGCTACAGACATACTGTATTAGCACCAGTTCAGATATAGGCAGGGGACTACTGAAGGTGTGATTACTGCCATACAGAATTAGAGAAAACTACATTATCCTGAAAAATATGAGCAGTGTATTGTTTTAACCAGTCTAAACTACAAAAGAAGACAATGATGGATGGAAGTGTAGAATGTAAATGATATCAATTACAGTTGGATGCTGAGTATAGGAGGTAAGATGACAGAAATGAGAATGGTCAGTACAGGATAAAGCATCAGTAATACCATTATTAGATATTGAGATAAATATGGCATAAAGTTGAAAATATGATATACCATCAGAAAATAGAGATGGCAGAGAAGTTCCAGAAGAAGAGGATTGCATGAAGAGCCTGAGTTAATAATGGTGATGACTGCTTGGTTATTAGTATGAAGCAATATATGGTAAAAACACCATTAAATACCCCAGGTGGCAGTGGTGGCAACTATAGCATAGAGTTCCTTGAACTGAATATTACATGAGGCCATATTGAGAGGCCAAGGAGCAGAAAACCATTCATTATTAAAATGTATACCAAAGCCATGGGCACTGCTGGTGTTCATTCACAAATATACCTCAGGTTCATAGTACTATATAACTGGATGTATGACAGAAATACCATTTCCATGAAGTAGGAATTCAAGCCACTATTAAATATCTATATAGAACTCCTCATTCAATAGGATGTGAAATGAGGTATTACCAGAAAGGAGGTCAATAAACTGCTGAAGGAATGGGCAGCCAGGTAGAATAATTTTACAAGTAAATACCAAAGAGCCAATAAGAGATTGCAGTTAAGGATATGTGTATAGTATATGCAATAACTACTGCCAAAGAATGGCAAGCAGCATGCCAAGCTTGCTGGAAGAAAGACAGGCTTTCATAGTCATTGTATCCAGTTTGATGCTCAAGAAAATGAGTAAGGTTGTTGGGCCCTTGACCTTATACTTCTGAATCAATCAACTAAGATGGTAACAGATAGCAAGAAGTAAATATAGGTTGGGAAGAGCAGATGAATGGAATGGTAGTAAGATGAGAAGTCATCAATATAGTGAATGAGTACACTTATGTCATAATGATTGACAATCCATATGAGAAGTTCTATGAAAAAGTTGAAAAGGAATAGTGACAAAGATGTACCAAAAGGTACAAACTGATCAAAGTAAAACTGACTGGACCATTTGAAGCCCAGTAACTCCCAATCTATAGGATGGATAGGAATATGACAATAAGAGTTGGTAAGATTGATCTTCAATAAAAGATAGCTCTGGTCAAAGTGATGAACCAAGTCCAAAGTCTTATCAAACTTAATATAGAAAAGCTAAAAGGCATCAGTATCAATACTGGTATTAATGGAATCACTGTGATGAGGCCAAGAGAGGTTATGAATACAATGCTATATACTATTAAAATTCTTCTTCACAACAGTACTGAGAGGAGACAAGTAGAAGCATTCAAATAGAGGGAATAAAAATAGGCCATAAATTCTGCCAGCAGCCACCTCTTACTTAATATCAAATGTAATTGCCTCCAGATGGTCAAGAGCAGAGTTATGATTATAGGACAGTGAGTGCTGATGAGGTCCATCAAAGCTGAGAAGAGCACCTTAAGTAATGATAGTAATAGTGGCCTGAGCTACCAATGGATCAGAATACAACTGGAGCTCATATGCTTACATAAGAGGGCGAAGAGTGGAAGGGGAGAGAGGAAAATGATATAGAATGTCTTGAGTAGCATTATTAAGAGGGGTGGTAAATGAGCAACAGAGTAGGGTATTTAGAGTAGCCAGGAGTATATATATAGAATAAGTGGGGGTGAGTTCCTAGAGATGAGACAATAGGTTGTGGAAGCATTAATACCATGAATGATTGCCACTGCAATATGAGCAGGCATGCACATAAGAGCATCCTTTTCTATTGCACCCAGGATTCTTCATGAGTGACCCCTCAAACAGAATGCCATTATATATCCAATAAGTAGACTATTGAGAGGCATTATTGACAGATAGAGCAGAAGAGCCATCAGTAAGGTATAGCTACTGTTGTGTATTGCAGGACTTAGAGGACTTAGGCAGATGAGATATAGAGGTCAGAGTTCATGGATGTTGATATTAACTAAGGATCATAAAGAGGTCAGAGTTATGCCAGATCCAATGCTCACACTAAGTCAAAGAAATACTATCATTTGTAATATCTGCCAGTCATTTTATATGAAAGAAAACATGATGGTTGAGAAGTGTAGACCAATATGATGATGTTGAGAGTAAGATAAAATCTGCAACATATGAAAAAAATGGAGTAGGATCAGTGAGGCCCAGATATGTATTATGAAGAATACTGAAGTGTATGAGCAGAGCAGTGAGGAAAGCAGAAATGTCTGGAAGGTCTTTGATATAGAATGGTAGCTTGCAAAGAATGATCTGAGTACCTAACTTGTCAAATGTTTCAATGAATTGAGCTTTAGGAAATCTATCAATAGAGATGATATTCTGCTTCAGAAAACAGCCAAGTGACATGATGGTGAATGAATTGTCAATGACCATGGCCAACATCCATTGATTGACATAGGCATATTTCAGAGAGAGGTTGATACTCTAAACAATAGTATGGGCAGAGATGATAGAAGGAGATAAAGGGATAGACTCATCCTGGAGATTACTAGTAAGGCCATGAATACCAGTGAAATAAACCACAGGAATAGTTGGTAGGGGTTGAGATATAGATATAATAGCTGCTAAAAGAGAGATAGTAGTGCAATCAATAAAGGCTTAATCAATAATGAGAGATATGGCCTGACCAGAGGCAATAGATACTTCAGTAGCTGGTACTGATACTGATAAAGATACAGTGTCCAGGTGAGAGTGTAGAAGCTGAAAAAGTTCATCAAACCAATGGTCTTGCACAGATGTATACTTTTGGAGCTGAGTGATACTGGCTTCAATAGAAATATTGGTGCCCAGTATGTTAGAAAAGACTGGTCTGGCCACTATAGTACTAGCAGAAGTCTTGGATGTAGCACATACCAATAAATGTATGGTTTGGCAAAGTGCAGAAGTAGAATTATCATGAAGATTAGTAAGATAATCAGCAAGAATATTGATATCAGAGTTCTTACTATTGGACTCTGAGTCATCCTGCAGGAAACAGAGTACCTACTTGATAAAGATAACATTAGAGTAGAAAGGACAGGTGGTAGAGCCTAGATCATATTGGCCCTTCAACATATGAGAAGAGTCATATTGATACAAAAGGCAGGAATTTGTAAAGAGGACTATAGAGTAATGAAAAATGTATATAAATGTACAGAAGTACAGAGCATAAGTGTAACATACATATGAATATATAGAAGCACAGAATATGAGTGTAAAGTACATATGAAGTGTTGGGTGAAATGAATGATAGATGAACCATACCAGTCAAAAGGTCCGGGTGAAAATTGAATCTCTATGGTGCAGGGGAAGGGGGGCCCTCAGGCAATACAAGTAACATGGGCAGGCAAGACAGATAAGATGGGCAAGACAGACAAGATGGGCAAGATAGCAAGATGGTAAGATGGGTGACATAGGCAAGATAGGCAGATGGCAAGATAGGTGATATGGGCAAAATAGGCAAAATAGGCAATACAGACAATATGGGCAATATGGGCAACATGGATAACATGGGTGGGTAAGATGGGCAAGATGGGCAAGACAGGCAAGATGAGCAAGACAGGCAAGATGGCAAGACAACAAGACAGGTGACATGGGCAAGATGGGCAAGATGGGCAAGATAGACAAGATGGGCAAGACAGACAAGATGGCAAGATGGCAAGATGGGTAACATGGGCAAGATGGGCAGATGCCAAGATAGACAATATGGGCAATATAGGCAAAATGGGAAAAACAGGCAAAACAGGCAAAACAGGCAATATGGGCAATATAGGCAACACAGGTGGGCAATACAGACAATATAGGCAATATCAGCAATATGGGCAATATGGGCAACATGGGTAATACAGGCAATATGGGCAAGATGGGCAGGCAATATGGGTGGGCAAGATGGGCAAGATGGGTAAAATGGGCAAGATGGCAAGATGGCAAGATGGGCAACATGAGCAAGATGGGCAGACAGCAAGACAGATGATATGGGCAAGATGGGCAAAATGGGCAAAATGGGCAATATGGGCAATATGAGCAACATGGGCAACATGGGCAACACGGGCAACACAGGCAGGCAAGATGGGCAAGACAGGCAAGATAGGCAAGATGGGCAAGATGGGCAAGATGGCAAGATGACAATATGGATAATACAAGTAGGTAAGACAGATAAGATGGGTAAGATAGACAAGATAGACAAGACAGAAGGCACTAATAGGGGTAGGTCAGGTGCACTAGATGCCAAGTACTTGAGGTGGTTGGGGCTTACAACCCATATCTACTCTTGGGTGGGGCAGGCTGGGTAGGAGAATCTAGTTACTCAGGTAATGAGATTGCAACTCACACTCTAAAGGTATAAGACTGAGTGAGTGTAAAGGTAGGTTGAGATTGGGGTGAAATGGGGCTACTGATGTTGTATTAGGATATGTAGCATATTATAGATAGTTAATAAAGGCAACTTCTAGAGGAAAAAAAAAAAAAAAAAAAAAAAAAAAAAAAAAAAAAAAAAAAAAAAAAAAAAAATATATATATATATATATATAGGAAAAAAAATAAATAAATAAATAAAAAATAAAAAGAAATGAATGATAGATTATATGTAGAATTAATGTGCACACTATACTAATACTATAAAAGGAAACCTATGCCCAATTTACATATGCCTTAAATAAAAACATTGGTATTAAATATTTTTTGAGTACTAGATACCCAAGATATTCCTACATTTATTGATCTGTGGTCTCAAATGAGCTCACTTATAATAACTCAATTTGGTACAGATTTTCCTGAATTAGTGGGGTTCTGGGAAATAACTCAGATGGCACAGATTCTTAGATGACTTGGATGATATGAATTCTTCCTGAATTGGCTCTTCTGAGAATATTAGATAACTTAATAACTCAGATAACTCAGAAAACTCAGATAGTGGATTCTTGATAAGTTATATCAAGGACTGGCTTCATTTGTATAGAGTTATATCATAGACTGGCTCCACTGTGAAGTTGCATCAGATAGACTGGCTTGTGGTAAGAATAATAGATTCTCTGGGAATAGCAGATTCTTCTCTTAAAAACAGACTGGTTCTTTATATCAGAAAGTAGACTAGAGTGAAAAGTAAGCTCACAATCTCCTAGTAGTGGCTTTAGAGTGGACATTTCTCCTAAGTATTATAATCCTTACTAGATCAATTGGCTTTTGACAGGTATATCCCTTGAAGTGTAGTAGACAGACTTATCTTTTACTTTAGAACTTTCAGACTGAGATTTATTTACTCTTATCTCTGGAGTATTTTATACAGTTATGGTTTCTATCTGGTTACTATGTTTCTAATTATAGATTGCTATCTATGGCAAGTATACTTGGACAGTATAGTATACTGGACCAGTATAGTTAAATATACTGTTTCTGATATCTCTGGCTAATTATACAAATTAGTGCAGTAAAGCAGTCTTGGTTACTTAGAACACTAAATATAGTATATAGCTAATTTATGATTTTGGCAGTATAATTCTACTTCTCATCACAATATTTATATATAACTTTTGCTATTCAATATTTTATCTTAGAATATTTATACAGCCTATCCTATACTCTAATCTTGGTCAACCTAAGTGATATTGATAAAGCTCTTATCTACAGCATTGTCATAACAAGTATCTTTATAAGTGTAATGTACTGTATCATAATTCTCACAAAGATTAGCTGCTATATATTTGTGACATTGAAGTAATTGAGCTTATTGTTTTTAGAGCATATATAGTTTTTGGTGCAATAGGTGGTATTGCAATCCTTGCAAATTTTACAGACCTCATGTTTATAGTTTTTTTATACCATATTGTTGGAGTATTGTTGTACACTATTATAGAGCTTACCATACATGGGTCACAGGAGCTACAGACTATATAGATACCAAAATCATAGGGATATCCAACACTATGCCTCACTATTTTGTTTATGACATTGAAGCAGTAGAACCTATCATCCTTGGAGTATGTATCATTGTCAGTATAGTAGGTAGTATTACATGTCTTACAAATATTACAGGTCTCATATTCACAGTTTATAAAAGCTATATGGTTGGTATTGTTATTTTCACATAGTGGTCACTGAGTCCTTCAAATATACCAGATTCTCTTCAAGGTATATCTCTTAGACTAACTCAAGTTTGTTATAAGCAAGTTCTTATTAGAGTACCTTCCTAAGATCTTGTAGTCCTCAAACTTCTTATCTTTAAACTGTCTTGTTATCTCTTAGATTGCTTGCAAGAGATTGTATATAAGTGAACCAGAACTAACTTTATTTCAGAGGAAATAAGAGGGGTATTTATATAAAATATAATTCAATAGTTGCTAAGATATAAAGCTAAATATAAATTCCAATAACTAAAATAAAATGCCAGGACAGGAAAAACTGCTAAGTTCCAGGGTTGGCACTAATGTTTGTATAGATTTAGGATGCTGGTATAATTCAGTGTCAAATCAAAATACTGGTGCTAGCATTATTTAGTGTTATATCAAAATGCTGATACTGGCATTATTCAGTATAACTAAGGGACTTAGAGCAGAATATTCAAGACCATAGGAGCTTCATCCTCATCAGAGGTCAGGATGTCTTCAAAGGAGATGAGGTCTGCAAATATTTCATCTATCTCATCATCATCATTACAAGGTTACATATTTTGTGTACTTTATATATGTTACGTATCTTGCATATATCATACAGGATGATATCATTGCTGATGATGTCATCATAATTAGCAGTGGTAACAGTGGGAACAAGGAGATCTGGAGCTCTCCAGTCTATGAGGTTCTCTTCTACAAAATAGGGGACAAATGTGGGGTCTTGGGTAGGTCTAACCTAGATGCTTGGTCCTTAGAATACTGAGATCAATCCTAGCAGGAATTGGTCTGGGTTGTTCTGAAGGATAGGATGCCAGAAGTCTTCTACTTCATCACTATTGAGGGTGATAGTGGACTGGGCTTCTGTAGCCACCCTCGTTTCTAGTGCATTGATATGGCAGGATGACAGATCTCTGAAATCTGAGACTCTAACATACTCCAAGTTGGGGATTGACCATGGTGCATGCCTGAAGATCTGATAGATCTTCTTAGCTATTCTTGCTTCACATATGTCCATGGAAGTGACATCTTGTAACTCTTGGGGGCTGGCCTGTGGGAACTCCTGGCAGAGGAGATTTCCTATTTCATACTCCTGCTACATTTGGAGGCATTTGGTAGCAATGGTGATTCTTGTTTCCATTTCACAACAGTAGAGAATATAATGATAAGAGTCACCAGTACTTAGGTTGACACTAGGAGTCCTTCTTGAGCAGATCCTCATGACTCTTCTGATGTCTTGAAACATCCTTTTTTCAACTGAGTTGCCTTGGTGGTTCCTTGATCTTGTGGTTTGGTGAGTAGCAGGCATTTTGTTTGTGGTAAGTCTTTGAGCTATTTTGGAATTGGTAGGTCTTGTTGATTGCTGCTACTGCAGTTCCTTAATCCTTCTTTTATATTTCTCAAGATACTCATACTGTGGTCACAATGACTCATAGTTGGTCATCATTGCTCATCTCATATGCCATATGATCTTCTCATGCTCCAATCTGGTGGCTTGTAAGAAAGGCTGTCTCCTGTGCTGATATCATCATTCTAGAGTCACTATTATATCTTTCTCCTAAATAAGGATCTTCTTGAGCATTCTTATTCATTGGTCTAGTCCTGAAAAATTTACTGATTCCATAAACTCTGGCAAGGGGTTGAAAAGTGGTATTTATGGGCTGGTATCTTCCCTTTGTATTTTGGCATGATGGTGAAGGATTACTCCCTTCATATAGAGCAAGGGCCTGATTCTGATCTTGACCAATCAGTTGATGGTTTGAACTCCTCTGGCTTTGAAAGTCTCATGGATGAGTAGTTGCTGGTACTATATCCCTTAGAGAATGGTTCAGACAGATAGTCTGCTGGTCACAGGACATGCTGTTACAATTCACAGACTAGAACCTCACAGGCAGTCATTATGTTTTACTTCTCTTATATAAGTTTATGATACTTCTTGAGTCTGTTCCTATATACTATGGTAGGCAGTATGGTTCCTGAGATTTTTCTAAACCAGAAGATAGTTCTCTTGATATCTTGCACATAGAAGGGTCCTTCCCATTTGGGCTCCAGTTTTTGTGACCATGAGGCTTTTATCATATTTCAATACAGTAGGACCTTTTCTCCAATTTGGATGGGTTCTAGGGTCTTGTGATTCTTTTCTGCATTCTTTCTTATCAGTACTTGAGACTTGATGATGTAATCTTCAGCCTTCTTCCTGATTTGGTGTAGTTTCTGGATTTCTGCATCAACCTGTCTCCAAGTTAGGTCTAGATTTGTAGCTGAGGTTCCATCAGAATCTTCTTCTCTAAAGAGCAGTTCCCTTGGGGTAAAGTGTGTACTCTGTGATCATATGTCTCATAGGACAGAGAGAGTAGTTGGGAGATAATTATCCCAATTCTCATATGTCTCTGAGATTTTCGCCAAGATGTTCTTAAGGGTCTTATTGGTTCTCTCTATCTGTCCATTTTCTTGAGGGTGATATGCAGTGGTCTTGATGTGCTGGATCTTGTATTTCTGATACATTATCTCATGGAATCCATTGACAAATTCTGTGCTGTGGTCTGTTGTGATTTGCTTTGGTGTCTTGTAGTGGCAGATGATTTCTCAGTATAGGAAGTCAGCTATAGAGAGGGTATTGGTTTCTTGTAATGCTCCTGCTTCTATCTATTTGGTTAAGAGGTCTACAATAACTATAATATAGCAGTTTCCTGATAGTGTTACTGGTAGTGGCCCAATGATATTCATTACAATGTGGTGGAAGGGGATAGGCTCAATTCTTGATGACTCAGATGCTTGGTCTTACTGATCTTGTTTCTGTTTTTGGCACTTGTCACACCCTTTGACAAATTGGTGCAGGTCTTCTTCCATCTTGGGCCACCACATGGTTCTTCTTGCCTTGTCATATGTATTGGTTCCTCCTAGGTGTCCTTGCTCATGTACTTCCTTCATTACTTAATACTTCTTGTGTTTGGGTATTACTAGCTTTTCACCTTTTCTGAGTATAGTGTTATCTAGTTCAAACTATTTCCAAGTCCGATTGATGATGGTGGTTGTCCAGGGTTCAAGGTGGTTGGACATCTTCTACTGCCCAAGGTAGCTGATTAATCCATAGTATAACTCCTTATTCATGTTGAGTAATCTTGATGGAGGTGTTTCGGGGTGTTCTTGAGAGTGCATCAGAATTGGTATTGGTTCTTCCTGAGCAGTACTTGATAGTACAGTCATACTCTTGCAGCCTGTAGATCCATCTGGCATATATTTCTTTGGGGTTCAGAGTGTAGAATAGCCAGGCAAGAGTGGAATGGTCTGTTTGAATGGTGAAGTGTTTCCCAGCTAGGTAGTAGTGGAACTTGTCTACTACTCAAACTACTGCTAAGCATTCAAGCTTGCATGACTCATAGTTCTGTTCTGCTCTACAGATACCTCAGCTTGCATAGGAGATGACATATTCATGTCCATCTTTCTTCTGAGCTAGGATTGCTCCAAGTTCTATAATACTCACATCTGTCTACAGGATGAATTCTAGGTTCCAATCTGGTCTTCTGAGGATAGGTGCTTGGGTTAACCTGGTCTTGAGTTCATTGAAGGTTTCTTGGCATTCCTTGGTCTATTCAAACTTGGTTTCCTTCTTCAGTAGCTTGTAGATAGGTACTGTAATATTGGAGTATCCTTTGATGAATCGTCTGTAGTAGCTGGTCAGTCCAAGGAAGGCATGGACTTCTGTGGTCATTCTGGGTCTTGGGTAGACTGCAACAGCCTCAATCTTCATGGGGTCTGTGTGGATTCCAGTCTGGTTGATGAGGTGTCCTAGGTAGGTGATTTCTTGAGCTGCAAACTTGTACTTCTTGAGCTTGATGTAGAGGCCATACTCCTTGAGCTTCTTGAGGGCTAGCTATATATAATTGATATATTCCCATGCAGTGTTGCTGAAGATGATTACATCATCAGTATAGACAAAGAGCCATTTTCCAATCTCATTGCTGAAGACTCTATTCATCATTTGCTGGAAACTTGCTGGGGCATTGCACATTCCAAATGGTATTCACAGGTAGATATAGGTGGCATCAGGTGTGATGAAGGCTGATTTCTCACTGGCATCTTGAGTGAGACCAATCTGATGAAAGTCTGAGAACAGATCCAAGGTGGTGTAGTATTTGGCTTTACTTCTAAAGTGGTAAGGCTTTCTTGAATATTTGGCAAGGGCTGCCTATTCTTCTTGGTGATGGTATTGAGCTTCCTATAGTCAATGCAGAGTCTTCATGCAAAATCTCCAGGCTTGTTTCCTTTTTTTGGGGTAAGAACAATGGGTGAAGTCCAGGGACTGATAGCTTGCTTGATGATTCTGGCTTCTTCCATTTCCTTTAGTTCTGCTCACAGTCATTCTCTGTAGGTAGGTGGTATGGGTCTGGCTTTCTGGTAGATGGGCTTGGTATCACTAGTGTCAACTTTGTGGTAGTACTTGGGTTCTTAATTGTAGATATCCCTGAAGTCTATAGTAAGTACTCCTTCATTCTGGTGCAGGACCTTGAGAAGTTGTTCTTCCAGGGGAAAGTTTTCTCCAATAGTATATGTGTGCTTATTCTGGTCCTTATCTTTCTTGTACTTAAGTTTGGTAATCTTAGTGATGGCATAGGCTCCTCTTCCAGTAGATCTAAAGCCTTGTTCTCCTCTCTTGGTCTTGATGAGTTCAATAGCTTCAGTGATCTTGGGTTTCTTGATTTCATGAATCAGTATCTGGCCAATTCTGTCATGCTTCTTGACTTTGAATGGGGTGGTGGAGTTGTGATTCCTGACTATGAGGAAGATCTCACTAGTGTAATCAGGGTCAATTACTCCTCCTTTAACTGAGATTTCGCTTTTGGCCAGACTGCTCCTGGTCTTGATAATTCTGGCATAGTTCTCTAGCAGCTTGACTCCAATTCCAGTGCCAAATAGGGTAGTGGTCTGTGGTTTGAGGGTAGCATCTTGAATGCTGGCAAGGTTCATTCCTATGGCTCTACTTTTTTTTTTTTTTTTTTTTTTTTTTTTTTTTTCTTTTTTTTTCCTTTTTTTTTTTTTTTTTTTTTTTTTTTATTGTCACTTGGACTCCCCTTTATTACTGCTGTCTATAATAATAATGATACAATATCACTCCATCCCCTCAACCAATACCCCTCAGATCCACTCTTCTCCTCTCTACATCCCTCTGCCAGAGGACAACCCAGTCGCCCACCATCTGAATCCTCCTGCTACTTTTCCAAGAAATACACTGTACCAAACCTCTACAACTCCCCCCACCTGGCCCCCACCCTTGCCACCAACCATTCAAAATGTCTAGTAATAACCATTCCCAATATACCACCCGATCCTTAACCCCAACCTGCTGGCTCTCCTCAAATACATGTACCCAATACCCAGCCATCCCAACCCATATGACCAGGGCCCAACCAATGGTCAGCCATTTATCCCCAACCCCTCTGACCAGCCTTCAGCAGAGCTCTCCCCATCTCCCCCCATCCCCTCCCTCCAGGGCTTGCAGCCCTAACCAGTCCACAATATACCCCCAAAATACCCCCAAAATATCACACTCTCCAAGCCAATGTTCAGGTGTTTGTATCACTCCCCCTTCCTGTCCAACATTGAAACATTCCTCACACTCAAATGTGCCACTGGCCACCAAGTGCCCAGACCGATAGTTCAACATCACATTCCACCATAGGATCCACTACTATACCATCCAGAACTTGGGGGGCAGCCACTGCATCACCCACTTGCTCCAAAGCCAGAGACCATTCCAGTCCCACTCCTTACAAATCCCAACTCTCTGCCAGGCTTCAGGCCAAAGATCTCCACCCAAGCCCTACAAATACTCCATACCATTGCCAAGCTGGAAGGTCTCCACCAAAACACTACCCAGTAGTAACCTGTCCTATCACCACATCTGTGGTCCCCAATCCACCTCTCCTTTATCACCCTACCACTGAAGTCCAATTCTCTTAGCACCATCCACCACCCCCCACCAAAAGCCCTTATACCACATCCTCCTGCTCCCATCCATGGCCACCATCACAAGCAGGTCACCAGAAGCTCCACGAGAGGAATACTGGTTCTTCTACACCCTCTGTATGAGTGGTACCCACTCCTGGCCCCTCAGCTCACTCAACCTCCTCAGCCACCAGGCTCTCAAGCAATAAAGCCATTTAGTAAAGTCCACTAAACCCAGTCCCCCTCTTTCAACTGGTAGGGTAAGAACCTCC
This sequence comes from Jimgerdemannia flammicorona, assembly GCA_003990745.1. Taxonomy (NCBI): domain Eukaryota; kingdom Fungi; phylum Mucoromycota; class Endogonomycetes; order Endogonales; family Endogonaceae; genus Jimgerdemannia; species Jimgerdemannia flammicorona. The sequence continues at coordinate 5,591 of RBNI01000634.1, read as the reverse complement.
CAACCAATCTGACTTTGCTGCTCTCCCCAGATCCACGATCTCACCATCTTCAACAACCCCCTGACCACCCAAGCTGGGAAGTCCAGATGATACCCCACATACTACAGCTTCAGCAGCCAATACACATTCAGTATCATCACCCTTAATGATATATGCTGACCACCCCATCACAGGAGCACATTTTCCCACTCCAGAAGTCATTGGTCCCACCAAGCACAGGGGAGAAGTAAACCAAACACCAAGAAGTAGATTCCCAAGTAATGCACTGGCTTACCTGCCAGCACCACTGTCCCAATCACATCTCTACCAACGATTCCACCACCTAGCACCAGAGTCTCACATTTGTGCCAATTGAGTTTAGCACCAGATCCCCTCTCATACCATTCAACAGATCTATGTAATTCCCCCACATCTGCCAATGAGCCAAGTCCAACTACCATGTTATTCGCAAAGGCCCCCACCTTCCAATTTATCCCTAAAATGTCCAAACCCCCAACTTGATGCCAGATCCTGTCCAGTAGGGACTCCAGGGAGAGTGTATATAAAATGAGTGACAAAGGGTCACCTTGTGGCACCCCACAACCAAGAGCAAAGACTACTCCCCTGTGGCCATTGACTACCAATGCAGTCTGACTGTTTTCCAAAAGGCTGATCAATGACCTATGGAATCCTGGGGGAATACCAAACCATTTCAATACTCCCTCTAACCAGATCCTCCTCACTCTATCATATGCCTTCTCCTGATCTAAAAAGACCAATTGGCCATCCACCCCTGCAGCCCAGGTCCCTTCAATCACACCATATATCCAAGCTGTCCTATCACAGATCAACTAGCCACTAACAAATCCTTGTTGCTCCACACCAAGCACTTGCTGAGCAACTCCCTGCAGCCTCATCACTAATATCTTCATCACCAATTTGCAGTCCATATTGAGTAGTATGATTGGTCACCAATTCTTCCAATCTTCCCATCTCCCCTTATCTTTATAGAGCAAGGAGACCAGTCCTAGGCACTGGCCCCCAATCCAAGTACCAGACTGAAGAACTTCACCACACATATCCATCATTTTCTCTAATACCACACCCACCCCAGCCATTCTCTTTCAAAAATCCCAGGGAAGTCCATCCTCCCCCAGAGCCATCTCCTTACTCATCTTAGCCAAAACCTTGCAAATTTCCTCTCCTCTCACTGGGTCCCCCAAAGTCCCCAGGCCCATTGCAGAGTCCAGATGCCAATTCCTCAGCTGCCTCTCAATGTTCAAAGCATTCTCCCCCCCTTCCTCCTCACTCCACAGATCCTCCCAATGGGTCCTCAGCAGTCCCAGAATTGCTGGAGTCCCCACCACTATCTCCCCATCCACATCCAGGACTCCATCCCACTGCTGCTTCATTTGTCATGCTTGTAACATCTGTGATAAAAACCTAATAGGTCTCTCTCCCTCCTCAAGCCCCTGCCACTGCAGCCATACCACCATCCTCTTCAGCCTAACCTCCTCCTCCCTTCATAACACTTCCTTAAGCTCCTCAACTTCCTTCTGGATCCTCACAATATGCCAGTCAGTTGCCTTCCAATCTTCTAGCACCCCTGCCCATCTCTCCATGAGTACTGCCAATTGCTGCGAGGCCCATAGCACCCTCTGCCATCATTGGGCATACTTTCCTTTCCCTACTTCCCTCTAGTATCCCTGAGCACTTACCTTCAGCCTCCTCCAGCAGTCCCCAATCACCAGGCCCCAGTCCTGCCACCTCCCAATCTTCCCAATAACCTCCTTTTCCCAGTTTGCCCACAAAACCCCATCCTCTAACAAAGAAGAATTTAGTCACCAATGTCCAGGCCCATCCCCACTTCCCCCAAACCTCCCCCCTCCTAGCAGACCTCAGTGATCTGACCATGGACACCAAACCACCTCCAGCATTGTCCAGACATCCACTTCCCAGCAATCTGCCATCAATATTCAGTCAATTCTTGAGCCCAGCCCTGCCACCCAGTGAGTATAAATTTGATGATCATCTTAAAGCCATCTCTCTGAATCAACCAAAGAACTCAGCCTCTCTATCTCCAGCCAGTCATCCAGCCCACCACTCTTGCTCTCCATTCCTCTCCCTCCATCTGTCCTGTCCATCTCCTTATCCTGTACTATGTTGAAGTCACCCCCCAGGCAGTCCAACCCAACCTCACCCAAGACACTGGCCTCTTTCAAACTGTGAATCTAACCCACTCATTTCCCTCTCTCTGCTGGGCAGTAATACGACCCAACTATCAATGAGCTCCATTCAGGTCTCCTCTACACTCCCCACACCAACCACAACCCCCAATGTCCAATGTCTCCAATGTCTCCCATCCCTTTTCAAACTATTATACCCACCCTCTCCACCCATACCACAGCCCCCCCCCCATTCCTTAGTCCAATCCTGTAAGTCCACATCTACCTCATACCAGATATCCTGCAGTAAGAAGAGATCTGCATCTAGTCTCTTTAGCCATCCAAATATGTACTTCCTCCAAGCTGCCCCCTATAACCCATTCATGTTCAAAGAGAATATTCTAGTTGTACTGTTCATATTGAAAAAAGTTTGAATTTGAGATCCCAGCCTAGTATTCCATGCTCATCTCATCCCCAGCCAGATCTAAGTTCTGCTCTGCTTCCAAGTCACCCTCCATGACAGCCTGAGCATCCAATGCCTCCAAGATTTCCTGACATTCCACCCTATCCACCACCTCTATCTCTGACCAGTAGTCTGTGCAGACCACCCTTCACTTCTCCAATCCCTTTCTCAAGTCCCACAAGTATGCTACCTGATCATTTGCAATCTCCCTAAGTTCCTCCTCTCTCTAATCATCAACTTGATATTCCACTGATTCTAAAAGAACTACCAGGATCTCATTCCTCACCTTCTTCAGCACCTCTTCACCCTGAAGGATTTCCTCCCAATGCCTCTCTTCCATAACCCAGAAGTCCTCTCCCCCCAGCTCCTCTGCTGCCACCCCTTCCAGAGTCTTCCACAGCCACTTCTCCTCATCCACTGCCTCTGCCACACCCTGGGTGACCTGACCACCCCCCATCTCTGGGTCTACCAAAGCACTCCTCCTCACTGACTTATTCCACTCCTCATCCAGTATATCCAGTGACTCCTCCTCTCCACCTGCCCCACCTGGGACACTATACTGAGGGGTACTCCTTTACTCATTTCTGCATCTGCCTCCACACTGCCTTCCCTCTCCTCTTGCAATCCATCCTGTGCCCCACCTTGGGCCATCCTGCTTCCCCTCACTCAGGCACTCTCCTGCAATCCTGCTTTTCTATTCTCTGTGCTGCTGCCTGCCCCACTGCTGCCCAACTTCACCAGCAGCTCCTTCTGGATTTTCCTCCCCTGCATCTTCTCCCAGGTCACCCTATTCATTCTGATCCTCTTCCCATTAACTACTTCCACCACTGTCCTGGCCTCATACTCCTTCCAAGCCAATCTCCTCCTCTTGACTGCTCCTTCCAGATCCTCCAGAGCCTCTAGCAAGTCTTCCTCCTCTTCCTGAGTCCCCTTCACCCTCATTATCTTGCACTCCACTGGTTCCCACTTCAGAGTTGCTGGCCAGTCCCTCATCTTCCCTGTGTTCTCCTTTCCAGCCAGCCTCACCCAGACATCGATATCACCAGTCCAGAGCTCCATACCCTCTCAGATCTTGAACCTGACATCCACAATCTCCCCACACTCCTTGACCACCCCCACAATCAACTCTCTAGCCCTCTCCCTCAACACCATAGGAAGATCCAATACCATCAACTGTACCACTCAGGGGTCCCAGCATATGCACCTGGCCATAGGGACCACAACCCCACTCACTGTCACTCTCTTCTCCATAGTAGCCAGCAATGCATCCTCTTTCTCAAACCCTACCTTGACCCCTTCTTTCCCCTTCAAAAACTTCACTAATACTGCCCCTTTTGCCTCCTGTACCATCAGCCCCAAGATCATCCTCACAGTTACTGCCAAGCCTCTGAAATACAATGTGATGGCATATTCAGACCTTGATTTCTTGAGTAATAGTGCCGACACTATGCCTGTCACCCCATCTGCCAGGTCCCTGGGCCTCATGCCCACCCCCTGTCCTGAACCAGCAACTGCCATTATATCTGGATTTTTCTCCAGATCCCCAGTTACAGCCCCATCAATAGTCACATCTCCAGTCCCTACTCCCCCTCCTCCCCTACCACCAGACACTCCCCTGGACACTCCTCCCTGTCCCCCAGCAGCAGCCATCAATGCCTTCCCCAGGCCCAGCCAACCATCCAGACTAGAGGCCATTCTTCCGATCTTGACCTTGTCAGCAAAGGTTGACCTCTCTCTTCCTTGCTGCCTCAGGCTGCCCCTCCCTCTACCACCAGAGCCTCAGCCAGCCATCAAGGCCCCTGGCATTCCCAAACCATCTCCCCTCCTCCCCACTTGCTGTCAGCCAAAGGCACCACTGCCCCCCTGGCCAGCATGCTCACTATTTCAATTATTGCCATCCATGTCAATAGTCATCTATTACCAAAAACATTGTAAAAAGTATTGTCTGAGTCTTGTGTCACCTGAATGTTACTGGTGAAAGGTGTCCATCTATTTCTATAGCTCCTCCAGTCTTGTATTCTGGGATCTTGGCTTCAGGATGGAACTTCTTGACCTTAAGGGTAATATCTGGTTCTTGTTCCTCCTCATCATCACTGTTAGCTTGAAGCTCTGGGGGCTGGTCATCTTCTTTGGCTTTCCTTTTTGCTTCAGTGGCTTCTTGCTCATGTTTCTGTTGGCAGATTTTCCTAACTTCACTGATACAGGACTAGCAGTCATTCAGGTATCAGAGCAGTACATCCTAGTACCATGGGGGCATCTTTCTTAAGGGGCAAAGCTATTGATGATCTTGTTGTACCACTGCTCATCTGTGAGCTTGGGTGTCTTGTTCTTGTTCTTGTTCACCAAGTGTATGAAGACCTCTGTGTTCTCTTCATCTTCTTCCTCCATGTCTAGTAGGACTCCTTTGTGGACATTGATAGAGACTCATATCTTTCTTCCTCTATAGTTCATCTGTATCTTCTGGGCATTGAGGTCAATGATCGCCTTGGCCTTGTGATGTCATTGGTTGCTAATGAGGATGTCATAGTTAGTGGCACTTGTAACAATCATGTCTACTGGGATGGTAGCTCCTCCTATCTTGATGGGGACTTCTTGGATTTTGCTAAGTGTGGTAGCTCATGTACTATCTGCTGTAACATAGACCATCTTGGTGGACTCTTCAATGTCCCAGCCTAGGCAGCCAATTGTCTTCTTGCTCATGAGGCATCCTCCAGCACCAGTATCAATGATGGCATCAAAGATATAGTCTTCAATCTGACATGGGGTATAGGCTGATGTCTTGCGCTGATCTTCAGATTCTTCACCTGAGTTTTTGGATTCTTTCTGTGCATTGTGAGCTTCTACAATCTTGTACTCTTGATTCTTAGTAGTAGTTGTAAGTCCTACTCTCAACTGCTGTCTGAAGGCAGAGACTTCAGCTAGCTGTCCAAAAGTAGCATTGACCTTCTGTTCCTTGAGGTCCTTGTAGATATCATACTGGTGGA
>RBNI01000633.1:0-28451 GCA_003990745.1 Jimgerdemannia flammicorona | reverse complement strand
GATCACCCGATCCCCCACTACCCCCACCCTCCCCCCACTCTGACCACAAATTCTCTCTACCAGCTGATGCCACTGACCACCTTATATACTCCAACCAAGCCACCAGCCCATCAGAGTATCCACCACCAACTCTTCCCATTGCTGCAGTTGCATCCCTAAGTCTAACTGTATCCCTTTCTCAAAAACAAGCAACCAGTAACCCACCAACTCCACCCATACAATCAGTACCCAGCCCAAAGTGAGCTACTCCTTCCCAACCCCTTCCATCAGATGCTCCCACAAGTCCTCCCACCAATCTCTCACCCCATCCTTCCTCTGCATGACCCCCAGACAATTCTCCACTACTATCCAGAAATTACTAAGTACCTCATACTCCTCTAGCCAATGTTCAGGCATCTGCACAAAGCCTCCTTCCTGTCCAACATTGTAGCACTCCTTATAGTCAAAGTTTTCCCCTTCTACAAGGTGGCCAGAGTGAAAGTTGAGTATAACATTTCTCCTAAACATATACTATCAGACCACCCAATACTTCAGTGGCAGCCATTATCTAACCTCAACACTTCAGGTCCAGATCCTATTCCATTCTCACTCTTCTCCTATACCTACTAGCTACCATCTGCTGGGCTACAGATCTTGTCCTGGCCCCCTCTGATACTCAACCCTATCACTAATATCAAAGTCACCAAGAGGGACACCCCCCCAGCAACACTTGGTCCCATCTCTACATTGCAGGGCCCCAAGGCATTTCTCCTTCATCTCTCTGTCAATGAATGCCAATGCAGTGAACTCTATCTACAACTCCCCACCAGAAGCCCTTGAACTACATATGACCAATGTTCTGAAGCCCAACTAAGGACAGAAGATCTCCTGTAGAGCCTCTTGGTGAGGACCTCATCTCCCAGACCTTCTTTATCAGAGGAACCTAGTTGCTGCCCCTTAGCTCTACTGCTCTCTTCAGCCACCATGCTCTCAGGCAGTACAACTTCTTTGGAAAGTCAATCAGCCTAAGACCCCCTCTAGTAACTGGCAGAGACAGGATTTCCCAGCTAATCTGACTTCTTCTTTCAGTCCAAATCCACCCCTTAGCAAGCTTCAGCAGTCTTCTTACCACCCAAGCCAGGAAGTTCAGGTGATAAGCCAAGTATTACAACTTTGGTACCAGTAAACATTCAAGATGGAAACACATCTCACCAGAGACAAGTGATAGCCTCCCCAACTCTGCAGGGCCTCTCTCTAGATAACAACCTGCTGCTCCTATCAAGGTTTAGTTAGCACTGACCTATACACTGAGAGATAGATGTCCAAGTACCTCACAGTCTCCCCAGCAGAGGCCATTATTCCAATGATATCCCCTCCCACTAGGCCATTATCCAGTACTATTGTTTCACACTCATGCCAGTTGAGTTTAGCCCCAGAGTACATCTCATACCACTCTACTGTCTCCTTGAGTTCCTCCACATTGGTGCCTGGCTAACTATCATATCATTTGCAAAGGCACCAACTTTCCACCCAATGCTAATGATAGCCCTCCTATCCTATGCTGAATCCTATCCATTAAAGGCTCTAAGGAGAGTGTATATAGAAAGGAGGACAGTGGGTCCCCCTGGGGAACTACTCTTCCCAGAGAGAAAGCCCCCCCTCAATGCTTATTACACATAAGTACAGCCATGCTCTCTTTCAGTAGACTGACCATCACTACTTAGAAATATTGAGGGACACCAATCCAATCTAGTATCTTTGTCAACCAGACTCTCCAAACATAGTCATATGCCTTCTCCTGATTCAAGAAAATCAGGCACCCATCTAGTCTACAAGCTTGTGTCCCTTCAATAATACCATGCACCCAGGCTGTGCCATCCCAAATGAGCTAGCCCCTGACAAAGCCCTACTGTTCCTCTCCCAAGATCTATTGGGCCACCTTCTGCTGCCTTGCTACCACTACCTTAGTAATTAACTTTCTGTCTATGTCCAGTAGTATGATCAGCCTCCAGTTCTTCTAGTCCTCTCTCCTGCTCTTATTCTTATACAGCAGTTCCACCAGACTCAGATCCTGCTCACCTATCCATCTTCCAGACTGTAGTACTAAGTCACAAAGTGCTCTTGCCTCTTTCAGTATGCCAAGGACATCCACTATCCTCTTTCAGAAATCCCAGGGCAGGCCATCCTCCCCAGGTACTGTACCCAGCATAGTTGTAGCAAGAACCTGGTGAATCTCCTCCTCTAGTACTAACAACACTAGGTCACCCAGTCCTTCCATCTGTAGTGGGTGCCAATCCTCCAAGATATGATCAATGGTGACAGCATCAGTCCCACCCTCCTCCTCACTCCACATACCACTCTACCTCTTCTTCAATAATCTGAGAATATCTTGTATACCATGCACCAATAGCCTCTCAGAATCAAGAACCCCCTCCCACTTCTGCTGAACTCTCCTCACCCAAAGGGCCCTTGTGAGAAACTTAGAGAATCTATCACCCTCCTCTAGCCTCTGCCAATGTAATCAAGCTGCCAAGCTCTATACCCACACTTCCTCCTCCTCCCACAATATCTGTTGCAACTCAACCACCTCCTATCTCACCCATAGTAATCTCCAACCCCCCTCCCCCTCCAAGGCCAACAGTCCTGCCCAATCTTCTAACAACCTTATCAGTCTAGCAGATGCCTACAATGTCCTCTTCCTTCTCTGTCTACCAGCCACCTTTCCAGCCTCTCTCCAATAGACCATAGCAGCCTCTTTTAGTCTTATTTACCTAACTCTAACCAGAGCACCTTCCTGTATCCACCTCTCTACCTTCTGTTGAATTTCCTCAACCCACTTGTCCCACAGCACCTTATTGTCTAATAAGGAGGAGTTAAGACACTAATGTCCTGGTCCATCCCCACTCCCCCCAAAATGTCCCTGTCCTAACAACTCTCAATAGTTAGACCACAGACACCATTCAACCTCCAGTGATTTCCAGTTATCCAAACCCCAGCAGTCTGCTGTCAAAACTCAGTTAATCCTCATTCCCAGACCCCTGGCCCAGTGTATGTATACCCTCCTATCACCCCAAAATCTCCTGCCAGTATCTACCAGTACACTTAGTCTCTTACTTTCTCCCATATTTCCAGACCTCCACTCTGACCCTCAGCCCCCTGCCCTCCATCAGTTCTATCCACCAATATATCTTGGACCATATTGAAGTCCCTGCCAAGCACATTCACTCTAGCCTCTGTGAGGGCCCCAATCTTCTGAAGACCCTTTACCCAGGTCACCTGCTCCCTCCATACAGTAGGATATTAGCAAGACCCCACTATAACTGGCTCCCAATCTGCTTGAATCCATTCTCCCCAAACCAGCCTGTCTCCTCTGCTCCTCACCTCTCATATCTTCCCTCTGTCCCTTCAAACCAGAATCCCCACCTTGCCTTTCCATGCAGCCTCTCCTCTCCATTCCTTAGTCCATTCCAATCTATCTAAATCATCCTCACATCTAACATTCTGCAAAAGAAAGAGATTGGCCTCCAGTCTCTTCAGCTAAAAAAAAATGTTCCAATAATGAAAAGAGCCCCATAACCATTCACATTGAGAGAAAAAATATTGGTTATATTATTCCTAAGAAATAATGTGAAGTTGAAAGCACATCCTCTACTGCCAATAGTCATCCCCTCCTGTGCCAAGTCCAGGTTATATTCCTTGGATGCCTCCTCCTCTTCAGCCCTCTTAGCCTCCAATCCCTCCAGTAGCTCAGCCATTTCCTCATCCTTCTTTTTCTCAAACTCCTCACAATACTTCAGGCAGATCTCTTGCTAGAGCTGCAAACTATGACATTTTTCCCAGCAGTAGGTGGCCCACTCACCAGCAACAACTGCCAGCTTGGCCTCCCTCTCCTTATCTATCTCATACCCTTTCTCCTCTAGGAAAACTACCAGTATCTCTACCCTTAATGCCTCCACCACTCTATCACCATGTAGGATTCTTGCCCAATGCTCATTACTCATCACTCTTAGGTCTACTTCTCCCAGTTTCTCAGTCACAAGATTATTTTTTATTTGATATATCCACAGTAGATTCCCCACTTCCTTCCCCCCAGAAGTCACAGGCCAACCTCTACTCAGCATTGAGATATCCTCCCCCACACTTGTGGTCTTATTCCACCCCTCCTCTGGGACATCCACCAATTTTGCCTCACCAACTGCCACTATTTGTCCTCCTTTTCTCATCTCAGGAATCCCAAAGTGTACCTGCTGAACACTATGCATGGGTATATCCTCTGCCATTTGGCCCCTCTCAGTTGGTCTCCTTCTAATAAGAAGAGTAGGAGTAGGGGACTGCTCCCAGACTTCAAACATATCATTCTCATATGGGTCCTTGCTCAGCACCTTTCTGGTCTCCTCCAGACCAGCCTCTGTATTCTTGCCTTGCCCCCCAGCCCAGGCACTCGCCATAGCCCCCCCAGTATCCTCACTACTATCAGCAACCTTTGTCTTCTTTACCTCCAGACTTGCCAGCAACTCCCTCTGCCTCCTGCGACCTTGGGACCTCTCTCACAGTCTCTTATCAATACAGACTTACCTCCCATCAACAATCTCTAAGTGTGTCAACTCCATATAAACCTTCCAAGTCTTTGCCCTCCACTCCACCACACCACTCAGCTCCTCCAGCACCTCTAATAGGTCCTCTTCCTCCTCCTCACTTCTCTTTACCCTCACCACCTTGCATACAAAGGCTCCCCACACTATCACTAAAGGTCAATCACACATCTTGCCAGCAGTCTCTCTCCCTGCCAGTTGAATCCAGAAATTGACATCCCCTGTCCAGAAGGTAGTCTCTTCCTAGACCCTGAACCCTATATCAACCACCTCCCTGTACTCTGCCATAACCTCCTCAACTCTCCTCCTCATCTCTACAGCAGTCATGGTAGGCATTCTCTTCACCAGGAGCTGTATCACCCTGAGATCCTATCTCAGGCACTATGCTATTAGGATACATATCTCTCTGACTATCAACCCTATCTTCAGTGCCTCCTCCAGCAGCCCCACCTCCTCAAAGTCCACCTCTACCCCTTCAAGGCCCTTCAGAACTTAATAGATGCTGCACCTTTCATCTGCTTCACAATTAGCCCCAGTACCATTTTTGCCATCACCACTAAGCCTCTGAAACACAGAGTGACTATAAATTCTAAGATCAACTTCTTGAGTAATGGTGCCACCATCAGTCCCATTATATCATCAGTTTGATCACTAGGCCTCATGCTCTACCCACTGCTCAGTCTACCATCAGCAGTCCCATCTAGATTTTTTCCAGATCACCCATCACACCGCCATCAGCAGTTACCCTCTCAGCTACTATACCACCAGCCCCCCTACTCTGGCCACCCAGTGGGGCTCCCCCTAGCTACTGCTGCTCTGTATTTTTTATCATCTCCTTATCCATCCTCAGTCAGCCCTCCAGTCTGGTCACTGGCTATCTCTCCTTTATCTTATCCATGAAGCTCACCCTCCCAGTCCCCTGTCCTCCAGCACCACTGCCTCTCATATCATGGCCTTCTGCCAGCAGGTCCCTTATACTTCCCCCCAAGCCAGAGCTCCTCCCCACATACTGCCAGTCGAATGCACCAGAGCCACCTTGCTCAGTATGCACCTCAGAATACTCATTGGTCACTATGATCCAATAGTATTGAAGGAGATAGCCAGGGGGTTGATTGTAGAGGCCATCAAGGAGTATGGAGATATAGTAGATATTGGATTTTGGGTCTGAGAAGGTATAGAGTTCAGAACAGATGATGTGGATGTTAGGGTGTAGCTAATAGGCAAAAAGAGTATGGAGAAAGCAAGGGACTGACTGGCAGTTCTGAAGTGGGAATCTGTGGAGTACAAGGTCTTGTAAGTGAAAGAGATGCTAGAGCAAGAAGAGGACTTACTTGAGATATTAAAAGACTTGGCTGAAGCTATAGAAAGGAGGAGATTGGTCTGAAAGGAGTATGAGGCCAAGACCATTGTGGAGTTCATTAATGGCAAGGTGTGACTAGATTGGGTGGCCTGGAAATGGGCACAGGGGAGGCGGATTCAGAAAGACCTATTGGTGAAGTTGGGCAGAGGGATGGCTGGGGAGATCACTGTAGAAGTTGCTGGATCATGAGTGAGTACTTGGGTGAGAGAGAAGGGAATAGCTCCAGAGGGGGCTCAGGGAGAGAGAGGTGGATCTGGGTTGAGTGGGGTCATAGAAGATATAGAGATAGTTGAGGAGAAGCACTCTCAGTATAGAGTACTGGGTGGGGTCACTGGTGAGGATAAACTGCAGAATGTGCTGTAGGAGAACTGGGATGAGTCAGCAAGAACAAAAACTGAGAGAGGGCAGGTGGAGGGGGTGGAGGGGGTGGTCCAGAGAGTTGAGGAGGCTGTGGACAAGGAGAAGTAGTTGTGAAAAATGCTGGAGAATGTGGTAGCTGAGAAGCTAGGGGGAGAGAACTTCAGAAGACTAAGTGACAGACACTGGGGTGAAATTCTACATATAGTGGGCACTTTCTTTCCAAACATTATTCAATATGAATAGTATAACTAGAATCTTCTTCTTGAATATCAATAGACTGAAGTATACAATGAGGTAGCAGAATATCTTTAGTTTATTGAAAGAGTTAGATACAGATCTGTTCTTTTTTTTTTTTTTTTTTTTTTTTTTAGGAAAAAGATTTTTTTTTTTTTTTTTATAGGATACAGATCTGTTCTTATTATATGATGAGTTATGATGTGAACTTGGACTTACTGGACTAGATAAGGGAATTGAGAGGTACAGTGGTTTGGCAGGATCAAGTGGGCATCCTAGTCAGGAAGAGGGTAAGGAATATTAGGAACATTGAGCATTGGGAGTACTAATTAGTATAGGGAGTGTAGAGGGCCAGGCTGGAGTTCCCTAACTATTGGGTCATACTATTGCCCAGCAGAAAGGGGGGAATGAGGGGATTGAATCCAGAGTTTGTGGGAGGCTGGTGTTTTGGTAGATGTAGGGATTAACTATCTGGAAGGTAATTTTAACATAATATATGATAGTAGGCTAGACTGGACTAATGGTGGGAGGGGTATAGCAGGAAGGAGTGGAGGGATGGAGGACTGGGAGGAGATTGAGATACTGAGTTCCTTGGTGAATGCTGGGCAACTTGGGTGGGCAGATCATAGGGTTTATACTCACTGGATAGCAGGACTGGGTTCCTGGATAGATTGGATTATTGACAGCTGAGTGCTAGAGTGCAGATGTATGGAGTGAGATTGAGACAGTCTGGTGTCCTTGGTCAGACTACTGGGGGTTATAGGGCAGGTGGAGGTTTGGGGGAAGTAGAGATGGGTCTAGTCATTGATGCTTGAATACTTCTCCACTGAGGGACTATGCCTTGTAGGAAGAATGGATGATAGAGATTAGTGCTAGGAGTGTTGACTGGGGGGCACAGAGGTTGGAGATTGGGGATTGGTAGTGAAGGTTGAAATCAGATGCTCAGCAGTACTGAGGTAAGGCAGAGAGGGAGAGAGATACTCAAAGGAGGTATCAAGTTCAGTGGGCTTTGAAGAGGTTGGAACAACTGCTGGAGAAGTGGACTGGGTCTTTGGATAACTGTAAGGAAGGGGACTGGAGGATTCAGAGGATCTAGTGAGAAGTGGAGGAGCTGAAGGGAGTGCTAGACAGGAGGAGGACCTGCAGATGAAGGAGATAGCAATAGGACTATAGTGGCAGGGACTAGAGGAGGGGGAGTGGCCCACTAGGTTCTTATCATGGCTGCTACTGGCTAAGAGAACAAGGCAGCAGTGGGAAGAGTATTGGATGAGGCAGGAGAGGTTATAATTGGGATACCAGAGATCTTAGACATACTGGGGGCTTGCTGGAGGCAACTGTAGAGTGAGGAAGAGGGTGGTGAGGATGCTACAGATATTGAAAGACAGCTGGAGAATTGGTACCCAGACCCAGCTATGGGCTCAGATGAACTTGGAGCCCCAGTGCAGCAAGAAGAAGTGTGTCAGGTTTTGACAACAATTAGTATAGGAACAGCCCCAGAGGAGGATGGGTTGCCATGGGACTTTTGGAAGAAGATGGCTAGAATTAAGGTTATACTAGAGAAGATAGTATAGATGTATGATGAGGTCATTGGCTCAGGGTCCTGAATTGGAGGACAGCATCTGGGGCTTGTCACTCTATTATATAAGAATAAAGGAAGAAGGGAGAATTGGAAGAACTGGAGACCAATTATGCTTCTGGATATAGATTGTAAGTTGGTGATGAAGATCTTGGTGATCAGACTGCAGGGAGTAGCTCAGCAGGTACTGGGGGCTGAACAGAGAAGCTTTGTTGAAAGTCACTTAATCTGTGATGGGACAGCATGGGTTCAGGGCATTATTGAGAGTATATATGCAGCTGGAGTTGATAGTCAACTGGTTTTTCTGGATCAAGAGAAGGCTTATAATAGAGTTAGACATATATGGCTAGAGAGAAGACTAAAGCAAATAAGAGTCCCCCTAGAGTTTAGAAGATTATTAATTTGTCTTTAGAGGAGAGTTGGGCAGTCATTATGATAAATGGACACAGAGAAGATTTCTCCCCCTGGGTAGAAGAGTGCCACAAGGGGATCCACTATTGCCAATTCTCTATACCCTCTCATTAGAGCCCCTGTTGGACAGAATATATTGCAAAGTTAGAGGTTTGAATATTTTGAAAGTGAATTGGAAGGTTGGGGCCTTTGCTAATGATATAGTAGTTGGGCTGGACTCTGTAGAGGATGTGACAGTACTGAAGAATGCAGTGGAGTCATATGAGAAGTACTTAGATAGTAGGCTCAATTGGTATAAGTGTGAGACTTTGGTCCTAGGGAGAGGTATAGTTGGCAGGGATATGATAGACACAGCGGTCCCAGCTGGAGATGCTGTCCACTATCTCAGGATATATTTTTTAGTATATAGCTCCCTGCTATCTTATAGTTGGTGGAAGTAATGACTACTCATATAGGGGGATGTCCTCTTGAGGTAGAGAGGATATTTTATTTTACTAGAAGGAAGAGTAATAGTGCTGAATAGGTACTGGCTACTAAAGCTGTGATATTTCGAATATTACTTAGACTTTCCAGCATAGGTGGTCAAGAGGCTGATAAAGTTGGTGAGATCGTAGATCTGAGTAAAGCAGTAGAGTCCAATTAGCTGAGAGGTATTGATAAGGACAATAAATAGAGGGGGGCTAGGCCAGGTGAACTTCACTAAGCATTTGCAATACTATTGATATAGTGGCTGAAGTAAGTAAGTGAATTGTAGGACCACAAATAAATACCCCTTACACAGTAGGTGTGAGAGGCATAGTATACTCTCTGGAATATGATGGGTGATCTGCTCACTCTGGTTGCTCTTGAAGATAGTCCAAAGATGCATTATAAAGGATTCTGATAGAGAGTGGAGTGGTGATGAGAGAAAGGAGGCCTGGGGACCCCAGATGTGGAGATGAGACTGCCTATTATTAGGAGGCTCTTTAGTAGGTGATTTTTAGCTGAATGATGGTATGGAGTACTTGTAAGAGCATGAGGAGAATCGGTCAGGAGCAAGGAGTGAAACTGGAATAGTATCTGGTCTTAGTGCATGAAGGTGGCAAGATAGCTCCTCCATAAGTTCTGAGTAGTATGGTGGAGGCTATTATAGTATAATGTGATGCTGAACTACCAGTCAGGACATTGGTAGAGAGAGGTGTTCTGGAGTGTGAGGAGTGTCAGAATGTTGGGCAAAGAAGATATAGTACAGACCCCTGAACTTTGACTGGGGGAGTATGGGGTATTGGGTTATTGTTGGCAGATTATCAGAGACTGGGTAGGACTGTGACCTTTGGTTGGGGGGGAGGGGGGGAGGTAGAGTTACCTTTGGTACAGACTGGTGGGGGGTATTGGAGATGAGAGGTTGATCTTTCAATGGGCTCTGACTATTTGAGTTAGGCTAATCAGATATTGATTCTATATATTTGAGAATGGGTAGTGCTTGGTACTTAGAGCATAAGTTGTATAGTGGAAGGGGCTGTTATTGAACATTTTAAATAGTTTGTGGCAGGGGTGGGGACCTGGAGGGGAATTATAAAGGAGGCTTGTAGAATGGATCTGTAGAGGATTGGGGTCACTGGGAGATTAGTATCTCTTCAGAGAAAGATGGAGAGAAGGAGGGGGGGGGGTTCTATATAGAATTGGGTGAAGAGTACTTTGGTACTTTTGTATTAGTAGAGTGTAGATTAGATGATAATTAGTAATAAAGTAGAAGTCTAAGTGACAAAATAAATAAATAAATAAATAAATAAATAATATTATTTCTCTAGTTTTTAACTTCAAGATAGATGAAATAGAATCAATATAGATATTAATTTTTAAGGAGTGAGATATAATAAGAATTGTATATCATAAGTGATAATCATTTGATCTAGCAATAATGATATTATAAATAAGTAATATATTATAAATAAGATAAATGAAATAAATGTAAAAAATGAAATACCAAACCCCCTTGTTATAGAATACTTAGAAGACAGATAGAGAGAAGCAATAGTTATTTATTGATACTGGCCTATATACTTTTATAACATTTATAGAATGATATAGTCAAGCTACACTACTATATATTGAGTTACTATAACAAATATATTTTATCACTCTCACTCAATAAAACACATATCCCAGAATATCTAAATAAAAGAATTAACTAATTATAACTAACTAGATACTATCTAGATGATCTGAAAGGTCCAGATTTTCTACTTAAAAGTATGAAAATAGATCAATAGGATAGTGAAAAATGAAAATCCTGAGCAATATTAATAAAAGAAAAATTATTCATAACTAGATGAAACTATTATTATTGAAAGATATACATATGTAAGATATATAGAAATTTAGAGATACATATATAAAAGATATAATGGGAGGCTTTTAATACTCTAAAAACCTTCCTATTATGTCTATATTATTATTATTAGTATTGCTTACTACTTACTAGTATATAGTTCCTATTGACTGCTATAGTTGTATATAATTTCTATTTCTTATACAAATAAGTTAAACTTTGCCTTTAAAAGGTCTTTAGTTAACAAATCTGCTATCATATACTCTGTCAGATTATATTCTAAGTGTATAGTATTATTTGCTATATATTTCTATATAAAATGAAATATTTTTAGTTCTCATATAATATATAGAGTTCTTTGTAGATCAATTGTTTTATTGGAGTAGTACAGAGAACTATTGATCTATTCTAACTCTTTTAGTAGTTCCTGAAGATATATAGCTTTCTTTGATATTATAGATAATACTTGGTACTCTACTTGTATAAATAATATTACCATGAAAGAGTACTTATATATTTATTATAAAATGACTCCATTTTTGCTGATTTTAAAGAGATATCTGATTATAGACTATCTGTTATCTAGGTCACTATCCCAATTAGTATTATATATACTAAGCATGGGCATGGCAGGAGAAGGGCAATGGTGATGAGTTGCTCCTTTATCAGTGTCAGATCAGTGTCTTCTCCACTTTTTGCAGTTTCTGGTACCTTCGGCTGCATCTGGAGTGCATCTGTTTTGGTGTGGTGCCTTCTTACTTTTGCTGTCACTAACAAGGTGCTGTCTTGGTGTGTTATGGGTTATGTAGGAAGTCAGCCAACCTTGGACACAAAGTGCTCAGTGTAGGTTATCTGTGGGTTCTCGGTGCCTGTTGTCAGGCCCTCTGGCTTTGGCAAGATTCCCAGTGAGCACAGTTCTGGCATAGGTGACTGTTTTCCAGGTGATATTGGGATGGGAGGGGAGATGGCTGTCACAGATAGAAGGATGGGTGATAATGGTGAACCAGTGGGGTGCTAGGCTGGGGGCAGTCATCAGGGCTGGGGTGGATAATATTTTGGTTGGGCCTTTCGATTGGCTGGTATGGGGTGGGGTGGTATAGGGGCCAGCATCCTGGCTATACCCAACTGGAATCAGGAGCTGATGCAGCAATGTGATTGAGGCCCACAGACTTGGGGAGTGGGGCCTTCCTCATTTGGCAGTACCCGACTAGAACCAGGAGCTGACATGGCAACGTGATCAAGGCCTGCAGGCTCAGGGAGTGGGAGTGGGGTCTTTTCAGGCCCTAGCATATGTAAGTCTTTTGAGGAGGGTACTGCATATAAGTCCTTTACTCACCTACTTTGAATCTACTTTGCTCTCTGTTAGTTAGTTGGGGGGCTCCCCCTTTGCCTTAGGCTTTCTTTTGGGGTTCAGGAGGCTATTCTTTATTTAGTCCCAGCACTGCTAGATCTGATGTTTAGGTGTGCTCTCATGTGTAAACGATGATCCAGCTGTGAGCAGACAAGTCTAGTCTATGTCATAGGGGTCAATATAGCTGGTGTTCGACAGGCATAGCTGGAGTGGTGGGACTGCTGGACAATTTAGTAGCCTAGGTTAATGGGGGATATTGTTTGGTGGGTGGTGGGGGAGGGTTTTGGCCTATAGTCTAGGTTCCCTTCCAATAAAAATCTGCAGAACTATGAGTCCATTAAAAAAAAAAAAAAAAAAAAAAAAAATTACATATACTGAATAACCTTATAGTGCTCCCACTTGATCTATTGCTACTTAAATATAGTATATAGATACTATATCATTAATATATCTAAAAATATACTTGATTATCATCTAATATAAATTATCAAAACAGGATAAGTACTGTATCACTTTGTTGACAACTGTGATAAACCAGAATATACTACTGAATTATGACTTAGCCAGATGACGTGAATACATAGCATAGTAACCAGCAACCATTGCTGCAGAAAGCTGTATAAATAGTCAGACTACTGGATAAGGTATATCTGTATAAGACCTATACACCTGTATAAGATCTATATATCTATTGTAACAGTGATCCCAGAATGATGACATTAGCACAGGAGACAGCCTTTCCTTGCAAGCCACCAGATCAGAGCACAAGAAGATTATACAGCATATGAGATGAGCAATGATGACCAACTGTGAGTCATTGTGACTATAGTATGGTATCTTGAGAAATATAAAAGAAGGATCAAGAAACCGCAGTAGCAACAACTAACAAGACCCACCAATCCCAAAATAGCCCAAAGACTTACTACAAATGAAATGCCTGCTGCCTGCCAAACCTCAAGGTCAAGGAATCACCAAGATACCTCAGTTGAAGAAAGGATGTTCCAAGACATCAGAAGAGCTATGAGGACTCATACAAGAAGGACTCCCAGTGTCAACCTGGATACTACAGACTCTTATCACTTTATTCTCCACTACTATGAAATGGAAACAAGGATCACCATTGCTACCGACTGCCTCCAAATATGGCAGGAGTACGAAATAAGAAACCTCCTCTGCTGGGAGTTCCCACAGGCCAGCACTCAAGAGCTACAAGATGCCACTCTCATAGATATATGCAAAATTAGGACAGCTAAGAAGATCCATCAGATCTTCAGGCATGCACTATGGTTGATCCCCAATATGGAGTATGTCAGAGTCTCAGATTTCAGAGATCTATCATTCTGCTGTATCAATGTACTAGAAGCCAGAGTGGCTACAGAAGCCCAGTCTACTATCACTCTCAATAGTGAAGAAGTAGAAGACTTTTGGCATCCTATCCTTCAGGATAACCCAGATCAATTCCTGCAAGGATTGATCTAAGTATTCCAAGGCCCAAGCATTCAGGTTAGACCTCCCCAAGACCCCACATTTATTCCCTATTTTGTAGAAGAGAACCTCATAGACTGGAGAGCCCCAGACCTCCTTCCCACCCTCGAATGTGATGATGTCATTGGCGATGACATCATCATGCATGACATCAAAGCACATGAAAATGATGAATTTGCAGATCTCATCTCCTTCAGTAATGATGATGATAATGATGAAGCCCTCATGATTCTGAACATTCTGCTCTAAGTTTCTTGTTACACTGGATAATGCCAGCACCAGTATTCTCATATAATACTGGATAATGCCAGCATCAGTATTCTTATGTAACACTGGATAATGCCAGTGACAGCATTCTGAGGTAATGCGAAATTGTTCCAGCACTGGTATTTTGATGTAATACTAAATAATACCAGTATCCTGAACCTGTACAACCATCAGTACTGACCCTGGAACTTAGTGGTTTTAGTTATTAGAATTTAAATTTAGCTTTATATCTTAGCAACTATTGAATTATATTTTGTATAAATACCCCTCTTATTTCCTCTGAAATAAAGTCAGTCTTCTCAGTGCAATATACACAATCCCTTGCAAGCAATCTAAGAGATAACAAGACAGTTAAAGATAAGAAGTTTGAGGACTATATGACCTTGGGAAGGCACTCCAATAAGAACTTGCTTAAAACAAACTTGAGTTAGTCTAAGAGATATACCATGAAGAGAATCTGGTATATTTGAAGAACTCAGCGACCACTATGTGACAACTTGGTGCCCATTGGCTGAAGATTCAAGATGAATCCCTCACTTTCAAGCTGAAAAATGAACAACCCCCACAACAACTACCCTGACTACAAGAGTCTCCCCTGCAAGAATTCAAGACAAGATAGAAATGCATCCCCCTATATTCTATAGATATACTACTGAAGAGTCAATTCTGACCTTCATTGAAGACTTTGAACAATTCGCCACTGTACAAGCCCTCAATGTGGAAGCACAATTGGCCCTTCTACCAGTCAGCCTCAGAGGACCTGCCAGAGATAAGTTCAATGCAGCCACCATTGCTGGTGCTGATGCAGTCAAACTTGCCAACATGAAGACCTTCCTCAGAACAACATATTATACTGAAGAGATCAAGCAAGCTCTCAAGGATCAACTCAATACTATCTGCCAGGGACTTAGTGAAGATCCCAACTCATTCTATACTCAAATCTGCCACCAGATTATCTTGGCTGACTATGATGACCACCTCAAGGAACAAATAGCAGATTCAACCTTCCTTAAAGGAGTTCACCCTAAAATTGCCATAGCAATCTGGTCTACCCCAGCTGCACTGACCCTTGATCAGAAAGTGGTCTTTGCACAGAGATATTAGACTATCAGACACTCTGCCAAATACTCAATGGAGAAAATAACTGGCATCAAGATGGAGCCATCAAAGCCAACTAGTATCATACCTACCACAGTTGTAAACAGACAACCAATCTCACCTACCCCCAAGACAGTCAAAGCTGATCCAGTGGAAGAACTTGCCAAGCAGTTCACCAAAATGACTGCACACCTTGGTAATGTTGTTAGAGAAGTCTGAAGTGCCAACAGGAGACCAGTGCAGAGATTTGCAGCTGCTACAGAAGAGTGCAATATTACATGCTTCAGATGTGGAGAAGAAGGCCACTATGCAAAGAATTGCATGACTGAATCAAGATGCAAAGCCCAACCAAGCAATGCTAGCAGAACCAGAGAACAAACCAATATAGTAGTCATCGAGGAGATTGGTGATACTGATGATAAAGAATACTATAAGGAGCTCAAATTCTACTCTGCTACTGAGGGTACCAGAATCTGGTCTAAGCTCTATGACAAGAAGAGCAATAGCAAGCCAGTTGGAAGACCAAAGAAGACCCCAGCTGTCACCATCCAAAGTAAGACTCAATCCAAGGAGATTGATCAAGACATGGAGTTAGATGAAGCTGCCTGCCAAATCATAGAAAGCACTACTCCAATCTCAGGAGAAAGTGAAAGCAAGAAGGAACAGAAGCTGTGCAAGACCAAGATCCACCAGTATGATATCTATAAGGACCTCAAGAAATAGAAGGTCAATGCTACTTTTGGACAGTTAGCCGAAGTCCCTGCCTTCAGATGGCAGTTGAGAATAGGACTTGCAACCACCACCAAGAATCAAGAGTACAAGATTGTAGAAGCTCACAATGTACAGGAAGAATTTGAGAACTCAGGTGAAGAATCTGAAGACCAGTGCAAGACATCAGCCTATACTCCCTGCCAGATCAAAGACTGTATCTTTGATGCCATCATTGATACTGGTACTGGAGGATGCCTCATGAGCAAGAAGGCAATTGACCACCTAGGCTGGGATATTGAAGAGTCCACCATGATGGTCTATGTCACAGCAGATGGAATGTGAGCTACCCCCCTTGGCAAAATCTGAGAAGTCCCCATCAAGATAGGAGGAGCTACCATTTCAGTAGATATAATTGTCACAAGCATCACTAACTATGACATCCTCATTGGCAACCAATGGCTTCACAAGGCCAAGGCCATCATTGACCTCAATGCCCAGAAGATGCAGATCAACTATAGAGGAAGAAAGGTACAAGTCTCTATCAATGTCCATAAAGGAGTCCTACTGAAGAGGACACAGAAGTCTTCATGCACTTGGTGAATAAGAACAAGAGCAAGACACCCAAGCTCACAGATGAGCAGTGGTATAAAAAGATCATCGAAGGCTATGCCCCTCAAGGAAGATGCCCCCATAGTACTAGAATGTACTGCTCTGAACACTTGAATGACTGCTGGCTCTGAATCAGTGAAGTCAGGAAAATCTGCCAACAGAAACATGAGCAAGATGCTGCCGAAGCAAAAAGGAAAGCCAAAGAAGATGACCAGCCCCCAGAGCTTCAAGCTGACAGTGATGATGAGGAGCAACAAGAATCAGACATCACTCTCAAGGTCAAGAAGTTTCACCCCAAAGCCAAGATCCCAGAATACAAGACTGAAGGAGCCATAGGAATGGACCTTGCCAGCATTCAAGATGCTACCCTTGAACCACAGACCACCACCCTACTTGGCACAGGAATTGGAGTCAAGTTACCAGAGAACCATGCCGGAATTATTAAGACCAGGAGTAGTCTGGCCAAAAGCGAAATCTCAGTTGAAGGAAGAGTAATTGACCCTGATTACACTGGCAAGATCTTCCTCATAGTCAGAAATCACAACCATACCACCCCCTTCGAAGTCAAGAAGTATGACAGGATTGGCCAGATGCTGATCCATGAAATCAAGAAGCCCAAGATCATAGAAGCCATTGAACTCATCAAGACCAAGAGAGGAGAACAAGGCTTTGGATCTACTGGAAGAGGAACCTATACCACTACCAAGATTACCAAACTTGAGCACAAGAAAGATAAGGACCAGAACAAGCATATATACACCATTGAAGAAAACTTTCCCCTAGAGGAACAACTTCTCAAGATCCTGCACCAGAATGAAGGAGTACTTGCTACAGACTTCAGGGATATCCACAATCAAGAACCCAAGTACTACCACAAAGTTGACACTGATGATACCAAGCCCATCTACCAGAAAGCCAGACCTATACCACCTGCCTACAGAGAATGGCTGTGAGCAGAACTCAAGGAAATAGAAGAAGCCAGAATCATCAAGCAAGCTATCAGTCCCTGGGCTTCACCCATTGTCCTTGCTACAAAGAAAAGAAGCAAGCCTGGAGAGTTTGCACCAAGACTCTGCATTGACTACAGGAAGCTCAATGCTATCACCAAGAAGGATAGGCAGTCCTTGCCAAATAATCAAGAAATCCTTACCACCCTTAGAAGTGAAGCCAAATACTACACTACCTTAGATCTGTTCTCAGGCTTCTATCAGATTGGTCTCACTCAAGATGCCAGTGAGAAATCAGCCATCATCACACCTGATGCCACCTATATCTATCTGCGAATACCATTTGAAATATGCAATACCCCAGCAAGTTTTCAGCAAATGTTGAACAGAGTCTTCAGCAATGAGATTGAAAAATGGCTCTTTGTCTAAGTTGATGAGATGTTCATCTTCAGCAATACTGCACGGGATCATGCCAATTACATACAGCTAGCCCTCAAGAAGCTCAAGTAGCATGACCTCTACATCAAGCCCAAGAAATGCAAGTTTGTAGCTCAGGAAATCACCTACCTAGGACACCTCATCAACCTGACTAGAATCCACACAGACCCCATGAAGATCAAGGCTGTTGCAGCCTACCCAAGACCCAGAACAACTACAGAAGTCCATGCCTTCCTTGGACTGGCCAGCTACTACAGAAGGTTCATCAAAGGATACTCCAACATTGCAGCACCTATCTACGAGCTACTGAAGAAGGAAACTAAATTGGAATAGACCAAGGAGTACCAAGTGAGCTTCAATGAACTCAAGACCAGGTTGACCCAAGCACCTATCCTCAGAAGACCAGATTGGAACCCAGAATTCATCCTGCAGACAGATGCAAGTACTATAGAACTTGAAGCAGTCCTAGCTCAGAAGAAAGATAGACCTGAATATATTATCTCCTATGCAAGCTGAGGTACCCATAGAGCAGAACAGAACTACAAGTTATGTAAGCTCGAATGCTTAGCAGTAGTATGGGCAGTAGACAAGTTCCACTACTATCTAGCTAAGAAACACTTCACCATTCAAACAGACCACTTCACTCTTGCCTGGCTATTCCACACTCTGAACCCTAAAGGAATATATGCCAGATAGATCTACAGGCTGTAAGAGTATGACTGTACTATCAAGCACCACTTAGGAAAGACTAATACCAATACCAATGCACTCTTATGAATACCCCGAAACACCCCCATTAAGACTATTCAATATAAATAAGGAGCTATACTATTGATTAATCAGCTACCTTAGGCAGCAGAAGGTGTCCAACCACCTCAAACCCTGGACAATCACTATCATCAACTGGACTTGGAAACAGTTTGAACTAGACAACACTACACTCAGAAAAGGAGGAAAGCTAGTAATACCTGAACACAAGTAGTATCAAGTAATGAAGGAAGTACATGAGCAAGGACACCTAAAAGGAACCAATACATATGACAAGGTAAGAAGAACTATGTGGTAGCCCAAGATGGAAGAAGACCTGTACTAATTTTTCAAAGGATGTGTAAGCGCACAACCTCTAAGCCACCGAAATCACACGCGAACTCTGAACAAATCTGGAAATCACCTGCAAGATCACGAAGCTGAGTCAAACAGAAGTTGCAGTGTACAAAGCTGAGTCAATACCAAGTCATGGAACACAAGATTCACACAAATAGGATCTTACCAATCTAGAACAAATGCATATATACCCAGCCCCAAGACACGTCGAAATAGAGAACCAAAACAAATAACAACCACAACTTCCAAATACACAAACATGACCACCGAGATCTACAATCACATCTATGCTGACATTTGGAATGCCATTGTCAACCAAGCCATGCCCCCTCTGCCCCTCATGAATATCTACAGCCAAGCACCTCTCTACTTCGTGGAAGCCCAATGGAATGCCCTGAACATGCTTAACGAGGCCCACCAGATTGGACAAATCTCAAGCTACTATCAGATCAGCCGCCTCCTGGAAGACATGATTGACCACCACCATGATACAGACATTATCCAGATGTCTCAACACCAGAAACTCATCGCCTGCAAACACCAAGAACTCTTTTATGAGTACAGCACCTTTATTCCCCGCCTCTGAGTTACTACCAGTGAAATGGTTGCTATCCTATCCTATGGCCAAATCGACGACATGATACAAGAACTCAACCACAAGTACCTTAAGTATGTTGAAACCACAGACAGAACCTTTTCGCACCCCGATGACCACATCCTGCAAATGCCCCAAGTTGGATACGCCATGAAGGACATTTATGATATAATCAACTTCGACAAAGATGAAGCAGAAGACAATGATCCTTCTGATGCTGACATGACCTCAAGCCAAGGATCTCTTCCAACCCTGATCACACTGCCAACTCTGCCAATGAACTTACAATAGTTCATAACCACATACGAGACTTATTGGGACAATGACCACTGGCACAAATACCAATCTGCATTCACCCCCGATTACTTCAACTACAATGAAGAGACCGGAGAACACAAACTGTACCTTCAGACAACTCTCGAGATTGAACCAACAACCCCACCACCTGAGTATGAGCAATATGAACCACAGCCGCCAGCTTACTACAACCCCGCGACTCATAGTGCTGTAACCTATAGAAGGTATGCAGACAGCGAATCCGATGAAAGCGAAGATAATACACCCCTCCTTCGCCCACCAACACCTTATCCAGCATACGAGACAGACGATACTATTCTGTGGGATGGAGATGAAGTCCCAATGTATTACTACCTCAATGAACAAGGAGAAGTAATCTGTGAACCACTCTTCCTAGATGACTACTTCATTAGAGATGATGTCATCGATGGTGATGTCATCAAAGACTATCCAGACAGCACCTAAACCTATAAATAGCCTAGCAGTCATAGTATAGTTAGATTAGCCTTGTTCGACATGACTGTGAACTGACTCAGCAGTCAGATGATCTCTTGATATGTCAGATCACAATTGTACTACATGACTACATTCTGACTCAGCAAAGCACTTAGTGCTATATCCATATTTAGCATAGTCCAGATAGCCCCTCACTAGTATAAATACCCCCTTCCCCAGACCTCAGAATCTCAGACCTGAACAATCCGAACATAACTCCTGAGCACTTCCCCACAATATCCCTTTATACAACTACTCCTAGTATAGCAATATCATGAATAGCAAATAAACCTATTTAATAACTCACAAACCACTCTTAAGTAAATCCGCTCCCTGTTAGGTCCTACTCCTAACCCCATCACGAAATTTCCTAATTGGGTATTGTCTGCAGCGATACGCCAATTCAACTAAGCTGGCCTTAGTTTCTTGAACTTCCTGAAATACGGAAAATCCTGAACATCCAGAACTAGTCCAAAAAAGGACTTTGGTTGAGATGTCAACTCAATCTTGAAATTAATAAGCGTAGAGGACATACTCTATATGAAATTGATCTTGACCATAAGAAAACGATCTTCCAGAATATCTAGAACTTCCCGAAAACTCTTCCAGTACTATGTAATGGTTACCCTAAAAAGCAACCCTCTAACAGGATGTGACAAGTGCCAAAAACAGAAATAAGATCAGTAAGACCAGGCACCCAGGTCTTCAAGAATTGAGCCTATCCCCTTCCACCACATCACAATAGATATCATTGGACCACTATCAGTAATACTATCAGGAAACCACTATATTATAGTCATTGTAGACCTCTTCACCAAATGGATAGAAACAGAAGCATTACAAGAAGCCGATGCTCTCTCTATAGCTGACTTTCAGCATCGAGAAATCATCTGCCACTATAAGACACCAAAGCAAATCACAACAGACCATGGCATGGAAGTTGTCAATGGATTCTATGAGACAATGTATCAGATATATAAGATCCAGCACATCAAGACCACTACATACCACTCTCAAGGAAATGGACAGACAGAGAGAACCAACAAGACCCTCAAGAACATCCTGGCGAAGATCTCAGAGACATATGTGAATTGGGATAATTATCTCCCAACTGCCCTCTCTGTCCTATGAGACATACAGTCACAGAGCACACACTTTACCCCAAGGGAGCTGCTCTTCAGAAAAGTAGATTCTGATGGAATCTCAGCTACAAATCTAGACCTAACTTGGAGATAGGTTGATGCAGAAATCTGGAGACTATACCAAATCAGAAAGAAGGCTGAAGATTACATCACCAAGTCACAAGTGCTGACAAGGAAGAATGTAGAAAAGAATCACAAGGTCCTAGAACCCATCTGAATCAGAGAAAAGGTTCTACTATATCAAAATATGGTAGAAGCCTCATGGTTGCGACAACTGGAGCTCAAATCAGAAGGCCCTTCTATATACAAGATATCAAGAGAACTACCTTCTGGCTTAGAAAAATCTCAGGGACCATACTACCTATCATGGTACATAGGAACAGACTCAAGAAGTATCACAAACCTATATAAGAGAAGCAAAATATGATAACCATCCATGAGGTTCTAGTCTGTGAATCATAAGCATATCCCATGACCAGTAGGCTATCTGTCTGGACCATTCCCTAAGAGATATGGCACTAGCAACTACTCATCCATGAGACTTTCGAAGTTAGAGGAGTTTGAACTGGCAACTGATTGGTCAAGATCAGAATCAGGCCCTTACTCTATCTGAAGGGAGTGACCCTTCACCATCACACCAAAATACAAAAAGAAGACACTAGTCCATAAACACCACTTTTCGACCCCTGCCAGAGGTTGTGGGATCAGTAAATTTTTCAGGACTGGACCAATAAATAAGGATGCTCGAGAAGATCCTTATTCAGGAGGAAGATGTAATGGTGACCCCAGAATGATAACATCAGCACAGGAGACAGCCTTTCCTTACATGCTACCAGATCAGAGCACAAGAAGATTATAGAGCATATGAGATGAGCAATGATGACCAACTGTGAGTCATTGTGACTACAGTGTGGTATCTTGAGGAATATAAAAGAAGGATCAAGGAACCACAGTAGCAGCAACCAATAAGACCCACCAATTCCAAAATAGTCCAAAGACTTACCATAAATGAAATGCCTGCTGTCTGCCAAACCTCAAGGTCAAGGAATCACCAAGGTACCTCAGTTGAAGAAAGGATTTTCCAAGACATCAGAAGAGCCATTGGGACCTATACAAGAAGGACTCCCAGTATCAACCTGGTTACTGCAGACCCTTATCACTTTATTCTCCACTACCATAAAATGGAAACAAGGATCACTATTGCTACCGAATGCCTCCAAATATGGCAGGAGTATGAAATAGGAAACCTCCTCTGCTGGGAGTTCCCACAGGCCAGCACTCAAGAGCTACAAGATGCCACTCCCATGGACATATGTGAAATGAGGATAGCTAAGAAGAGCTTCAGGCATGCACCATGGTCGATCCCCAACTTGGAGTATGTCAGAGTCTCAGATTTCAGAGACCTGTCATCCAACCATATCAATGCACTAGAAGCCAGGGTAGCTACAGAAGCCCAGTCCACTATCACCCTCAACAGTGAAGAAGTAGAAGACTTCTGACATCCTATCCTTCAGGATAACTCTGACCAATTCCTGTAAGAATTGATCTCAGTATTCCAAGGCCCAAGCATCCAGGTTAGACCTCCCTAAGACCCCACATTTGTTCCCTATTTTGTGGAAGAGAACCTCATAGACTGGAGAGCCCCAGACCTCCTTTTCACCACCAAATATGATGACATCATAGGCAATAATGTCATCCTGCATGACATTGAAGCATGTGAAAACAATGAATTCGTGGATTTCATCTCCTTCAGTGATGATGATGATGATGATGAAGCCCCCATGATCCTGAACATTCTGCTCTAAGTTCCTTGTTACACTGGATAATGCCAGCACCAGTATTCTCATATAACACTGAATAATGCCAGCACTGGTATTCTCATGTAACACTGGATAATACCAGTACCAGTATTCTGAGGTGATGCAAAATTGTTCTAGCACCAGCATTTTGATGTAACACTAAATAATATCAGTATCCTGAACCTATACAACCATCAGTACCGACCCTGGAACTTAGTAGTTTTAGTTATTGGAATTTATATTTAGCTTTATATCTTAGCAACCATTGAATTATATTTTGTATAAATATCCCTCTTATTTCCTCTGAAATAAAGTCAGTCTTCTCAGTACAATACACACAATCTCTTGCAAGCAATCTAAGAGATAACAAGACAATTAAAGATAAGAAGTTTGAGGACTATAAGATCTTGAGAAGGCACTCCAATAAGAACTTGCTTATAACAAACTTAAGTTAGTCTAAGAGATACACCTTGAAGAGAATCTGGTATATTTGAAGGACTCAGCAACCACTATATCAAAAACACCTTTCTCCTGTACAATTCACATTACACAAACTTCAAGCAACAGTTTTTCGACACAAAGTAGAAGAAAGGTATTATAAAAATATCATCGAACAAGAGTTCTGATGGGTATGCTGGGTCAGGTGGACCTGGGGCCTTTGGCTGGCAGCAGGTCAGGAGGGGTTATGGTCTGGGAATGGGGGCCTTTGGAGGGTCAAAGGGTGGCAAGGGTTCTGGAAGTAGATCGGTGGCCAGTAGTAGTGGGAGAGGCCAGGCCCCCCTAGCTTTGCAGATAAGGTGAAGGGAAGTGGGTGGCCAACTGGGTCTAGGGCTGGTGCTGCAGTAGGGAGGGGCAAAGCAAGCCTAGGGAGGGGGAGCAGTACTCAGGGGGGGGAGGCAAGAGTAGATGCTGGAGGTGCTGTGGCTGGGGATAGGACTGTTGATGGTAGTTTGATGGGCAATCAGGAAAAAAAAAGAGATATGACGGCTGATAGAGATATGGGGCAGGGGGCCCTGATGTGGAAGGGAGACCTGGCCAATGATGTAACGGGGCTGGCGATGGCACCATTACTTAGGAAGTCAATCTTGGGAGTTTGTAGTAACACTGTGCTTCCGTGGCTTGGTAGTGATGGTGAGGATGGTCTTGGGACTTGTCTTGAAGCAGGTGGCTGGGGCTGTCTCAGTGAAGTTCTTGAAGGGCCTGGAGGGAGTCAAGGTGGGCTTTGAGAAGGCAGGTCCACTGGAAGAGACGATGAAGACTGGAGCGGCAGTTGGTAAGATGATGGTTCCTATGATGTGCTGCCTGAGATGGGACCCCAGAGTGGTGTAGCTACTGGTGAAGGTGGTGCCTACTGTGATGAAGGAGAAGACTAGGAGGAGGGTGGAGGAGGTAATGGCAGGGTATGGTAATGTGGTGGATATCAGTTTCCAGGTGTGGGAGGGGATCACCATTTGAACTAGTGACATAGATGTGAGGATTAGACTGGTGGATAAGGAGGCCACAGGGAAGATGAGTGACTGGCCCTCAGTGTTAATGTGGGGGGCCTTTGTCTGTAAGGTGTCATAGGTGAGAGGGAGTGAAGAGGAGGAAGAGGACTTATTGGAGATACTAAAGGAGTTGGGTGGTACAGTTGAGAGGAGGGCAAGGGCCTGGAATTTGTATGAGGAGATAACACATCTGGAGATAGTTGATGGAAAGAGGATTCGAACTGACAAGAGGCAGTGGGAGTGGGCCCAGGGGCATAGGTGGCAGAGAGAGCTGTTGGCAAGTATGAGTGGTAGAGCTAAGAAGATAGTGGATAAGGCTGAGGAGGCTGGGGGCACCGAAGCCAGTGTCTGGACCAGTAATAGAGGAGGGGAGGTGGAGTCAAACAAAGAAGGGGCTGTGAAGGTACCGACCAAGGACCTGTATGCCAATGGTACATTCGAAGTCTGGGAGCAGGAGTTGGATGTCACCCCCCCTCCTCTTATTAGAAGGGGCCCAGTAGTGAAGAGAGAGGCAGTGGAAGATGTACTAATGAAGGGGGCCCAGCATGTAACCTTTGGAGTCCCTGATGTGGCAAAAGGGGTACAGGTGGTGGCGGTTGGTGAGGATGAGCTGGTGGATGTCCCAGAGGAGGAGTGGGATGAGGCTGCCAGTGTAGAAGCTGATATCACAATATTGGATGCAGGGAGGCCTGGAACTCTGAGAGAGAGAGAGGTGGGGAACCTGCTGTGGATGAGCAAGGTGATAGACAACCTTGCAGCTGAGGAGTTGGGTCAAATGGACCTGAGTGTAATGCCTGAGGAGCATTGGGTATGAATTCTGCATGGAGATGGAGTAATGGAGGCACTGAAGGGGGAGATTCTTGCAATCTTCCTAGAGGAGGAGAGATATAAGGTTGATGAGGTGAGAAAGGTGGAACTTGGGGTTGTTGCTAGTGAACAGGCTGTCTACTGTTGGGCAGAGCATCATGGTTTGCAGCTCTGGCAGGAGGCCTGTCTGAAGTATCGTGAGAATTATGAGGAGAGAGAAGATGGGGCAATGGTGGAACTTCTGAGAGGGTTGGAGGCATTGGAGGCTAGGGAAAGGGAACTAGCTGCAGAACATGACTTGGACTAGGTGCAGAAGGAGCTGACTGTGGACTTGTAGAGGATGGGATCGCTATATAATATTATTTCCTATGAACATACAACCAACATTTTCTCTTTGAACATGAATGGATTAAGGGGAGCTGGGCGGCATAGGAATATTTTTACTTGGCTCAAGAGATTAGAGACTGATCTCTTTTTACTACAGAATGTGCAATGCGAGGATGAGGATATTTGGGTAGAGTGGACTAGGGAATGGGGTCGGGCTACTGCTTGGTTTGGAAAAGTAGCAATTCTGGTGAGAAAGGGTAGAGGGGACTTGGGGGAAATCAGGAGCTGGGGCGATCACTTGGTCAGGGGGGATTGGCATTGGTCAGAATGGGAGTTAGTGAGGGTTGGCTCTTGCTACTGTCCAGCAGTTAGGGGTGAGAGGACTGTGTGGATTAAGGAGCTGCTGGAGGAGGGTATTCTTCTGGAGGAAGGGGTTGATGTTCTCAGTGGGGACTTTAATATGGTTCAGGATCAGCATCTGGACAGAACTGATGGTGGGAGGAATACAGGGGGGAGGAGTGGAGGTCTGGATGCTTAGGAGGAGGTGGAGAATTTGAGCTCATTAGGGGATATGTACAGAAAATGGTAGGGCAACACCAGGGTCTACACACATTGGGTGAATGGTGCAGGCACAAGGATTGATTGGATTCTGACAGCCAAGTATTGGGGTTCAGATGTTTGAAAGACATTGGAGGTGGTGTGGTGCCCATGGTTGGATCACTGGGGACTTTTGGGGCAGGGACAGTTTGGGGGGAGTGGAGATGGACCCGGACATTGACACCTTAACTCCTCTCTGCTGGCTGAGAAGGTGTTGTGGGACCAATAGGTGGAGGACATTCAGGCAAAGGTTTCTACCTGGAAGTGGGAAGGTTTGTCTGTTGGTGTCTATTGGATGAGATTGAAAGAGACTGCAAGGGGCTATTGGGGTAGAGCAGGTAGAGAAGTAGGGCAACAGAGGAAGAAGTGCACAAGGTGTGCTTCCAGCAGGCTGAGGAGATTGCAAATAGAGTGGGTGGAATTGCTTACTTCTGTTGGGATGGAGGATTGGAGGACAGAGTGGGCAAAATTGGAGATAGTGGAACTGCAATAAGTGTTGCAAGAGGAGGAGGAGGCTCATATGTGAGGAATGGCTGCTAGGCTACAGTGGCAGGGGCTTGAGGAAGGTGAGCGGCCTACTAGATACCTGTCAAGACTCCTTAATGCTAGGAGGGTAAGACATAGGTGGGATGGGGTCTTAAATGCTGAGGGGAATATGGTTCATAGCACACAACAAATCCTAGGGGTTTTCAAGGAGAGATAGCAGGGCTTGTGGAGTGAGGGGGAAGGGAGTGCTGATGAGGAGGTGATTGAAGATACACTAGAGGAGTGGGAGCTGCTACAAGTGGAGGGACTAGGTGACTTGATCTTACCAGTGCAAGGAGAGGAGATCCAGAGTATCCTTGCAGCAAGTAAGCTGGGGACAGTGCCAGGGAAGGATGGGTTACCATGAAACTTCTGGAAGAAGATGGTTAAGGTCCCCGAAGTTTTGGATGAGATGGTCGCTCTCTGTGATCATGTTCTTCAGAGTAGTGAGTCGGTTGGAGAGCAGGATCTTGGGTTGATGGTCTTATTGTATAAAGATAAGTGGAGGAAGGAAGACTAGAAGAATTGGAGACTGATCATACTTCTGGATATAGATAGAAAGATGGTGACTAAGGTGATTGTCGCAAGGCTGCAGAAGGTTGCCCAACAGGTGTTGGGGGAGGAGCAGAGGGGCTTTGTTGGAGGCAGGCTTATAAGAGATGAGACTGTATGGGTGCATGGTGTCATTGAAGGGGCCCAGGCTTGTGGACTGGATGGAAGGTTGGTCTTTTTGGACCAGGAGAAGACCTATGACCAGGTATGGAGGGTTTGGCTGGGCAAGGTGTTGGATAGAATTGGTGATCCCTCAAGATTTCGGACTTCTATGTTGAATCTGCTAGGTAGCAGTTGGGCAGCACTGATGTATAATAGTCACCGAGGTCTGGCATTTTCCTTGAGAAGAGGAGTTCCTCAGGGGGACCCTCTGTCCCCTGTTCTATATGCCCTTTCATTAGAGCCTTTGATGGATAGGATTCACCAGAAGGTGGCAGGGCTCTCTATTTATTGTATAGTGTGGAAGGTGGGGGACTTTGCTGATGACATGGTGGTTGGACTTGGGTCAGTGGCAGATGTTGAGGCACTTAAAGGAATAGTGGAATGGTATGAGGCTCACTCTAGGGTGAAGCTCAACTGGCATAAGTGTGAGATAATGGTGCTAGAAAATAGACTAGTGGGTGGGGATGTCATTGGAACAATTGTCCCTTCAGTTGAGGTGGTGTGGTGTCTGGGCATATTTCTATCTATATATGGTTCTGTCTTGCTGTGAGTGTGGTGGGAGAGCAGAGTGACCAGTTGGGGGGAGGCACTTCGAGGTTGGGGAGGTCACTGTATCTCTCTGGCAGGGCAGGTGTCTATTCTGAATATCTACTGGTTCCTCAAGCTTTGGTACATGGCCTATTACCTAGACTTCCCAGTATGGGTGGTGAAGAGGCTGATGAAGGTGGCTAGAGATTAGATTTGGGCAGGGAGGAGATCCTAGGTCAGCTGGGACACTCTTGCTACTCTGGTGGTCAGGGGAGGTCTTGGTCTTGTAGATTTCCCTTTTTTTT